>VMBQ01000100.1:248485-273683 GCA_007657795.1 Dreissena rostriformis
ACCTGGTTTTTGGATGCAAGTGACCCATATTTAGACATGGCCTAGGTATTATCAAGATAAACATTCTGAACAAGTTTAATGAAGATTGAGACATTAATGTGGCCTTTATATTTTTAACATGGTTTTTTTAAGATTTGAGGTGGTGACCTAGTTTTTGGACGCACATGACCAAGATTTTGCCACAGTTTCATCAAGACTGGATGAAAAATGTTGGCCCTAGAGTGGTTATGAGCTAAAAGACGATGACAGACAAAACACGAGGTACGCAGCCGGACATAAACTGACTACAATAGCTCACCATGAGCATTTCCTGCATCAGCAACTCTAGCTTAGGTGAGCAAAAAACAACACCATGGAACAGCAACTATCATTTATCAACAAGCAGAGGTCAATATATACTTCATTTCAAATCTGTCTAGTAAGCAGTAAAACTAACAAACATAGATTTAGACAAGAGATGTGTTGGTCAGAAACACAATGCCTGTGTGTGTGTGTGTGTATTCAAGGTTTATTTACAGGTCGCCTCAGCGTCTTCACGACAACAAACATGTGTCAACCTGAAACACAATGCCCCCTATTGCCCTGCTTTGAAATAAGATTTCAATATATCATTTGTCAGGTTTAGAAATTATCTCCCTTTAAAAGCTTATTACTTCCCTTGAGTTTGCTTTTTGACCTTTGACCTTGAAGGATGACCTTGACCTTGAAATTTCATCAATCAAAATGTGCAGCTTCATGAGATACACATGCATGCCAAATATCAAGTTGCTACCTTCAATATTGCAAAAGTTATGGCCAACATTAAAGTTTTCATACGGACATATGGACTGACAGTTCAGCTGCTATATGCCACCCTACCGGGGGCATAAAAACTGCATTTTATTGCTGATGTTTGCTTTCTTTTAAAGTTAATTGTATAAGGCTTAAATCTAATCTAAATTATGAATTTTGTATTGATTACATTCAGTTTCTACACAATCACACACTTAGCAATTTATAATGTACGTCATATAATGGTAAATTTAATCAAAACAAGCTCAATTTTTTTATATTATTTTTCACTTTAAAGACAAATTAAAAAAAAATCCCTAAAGCGATTGAGGAAACAAATTCAGCCAAAACTGATGCATTATCTTAACAGAACCATGACCAAACAAGATGTGTTTGTGAAAAACTATATGTCCTCTTTTGAGCGATTTTGACCCATATATTTGACCTTTGACCTTGAAGGATGACCTTGACCTTTCACCACTGAAAATGTGCAGCTCCATAAGATACACATGCATACCAAATATGAAATCTTCAATATTGCAAAAGTTATGGCCAATGTTAAAGTTTGACGCAAACAAACCATCAAACAAACCAACAGACAGGGCAAAAACAATATGTCCCCCCTTATAGACTGGGGGACATAAAAACGCAGGTACCCTGTCTTTGATGCAGAGACCACCGGTGTCGAACACGATCCCCTTTCCGACCCACGCTACGGTCTTTGTGGCTCCAGGTGGCGTGAAACTCAGGTACGCCAAGGCAGGGCCGTGCTCGGCTGCCTTGCCAACATTGTAGATACCTGTGTGGTCCAGAAGACATCGCATTAAAAGGGGTAATTTTACAGTTTTAGTTGTGAATTTTTTTTTCTTCTGGTAAAACGACTTTTCACCTTTTTTTTAAGGGTTTTTGTTCATATCAAATTTTAAAATCCAACTGCTTATGCAAAGCAAAGATTTTTATGGGCTACACAGGAACGCAGAGCTTGCTTAAGTTTTATTACAAAAATTCAATTTAAATAAATGAAAATCTTTATCATGTTTTAAAAACAAAATAACATTGAACACAGAAAAAGCCTACAATTGTACATAATTATTATTAAAGTTTAAACTATTCATGACTATTCCATAATTCATATTAAACCATTCCCTAACTCATTATATGTATATGACACTGCGTTAACATTTAAAAATGGGGTAAATGTCAGCATGTGACGGTAGCAAATCATTTATAACTACATGTACTTATCCTTGATGATACAATGTACTGAACAAGCAATGATAAACATTACAGCACCTCCAAGCCCCTCTTTTAGTAAATCTTCTCCTTGGATGATTTTGGGCACGATACCCAATTCTTTCCCTATGGCGCGAACTTCCTGCAAATATTAATAATTTTTGTCTAAAAAATTGAATTTCTCAAGTTATTTATTATGTAGAAATACAAAAAAAAAATCCTCTTACCTAAAAGCACACAAGTTAAAAGACCAAATTACAGTAACAAATTTCAATACAGCAGTAATTCAACAGAGGAATTATATTGTAATTGATAAATAACCATGACAGTATAAATAACACTACTGAGATTACTATTCTTATTACAACAAAATATTCAGAGCTAACTTTTCTATTTACCAAATAAGCAAATGACTAAAAAATATTCAAATTCCATTTGGCTACAATATTTTCTCTATAAAACACCATAAATAAAAAAAAAAAAAAATTGTGACAGGGGGCACCCTGAAAAGAGACCTACATCTAGGAAGGCTTCAGTGTGCATGTCAGCGCAGGGCATGTCTACAATCTTGGCGGTGAGCCGAATACCGACAGCCAAGGCCTCGAAGCACTTGATATCCTCGTCCTCCAGGGGTCGTGGGTCATCACCGACTAATAAGAACTCCACAGTGACTGTGCGGGACTGCGAGGATTGGTTGCTCTTTGCATTGAACAGTGGCAGCGTGCGCCCCACGGCAGCCGCCAGGGCGAAGGCGTCACGTCGCTCACACACCACCTGAGATAGTTACAAGGATTCAATGTTATTCATTTAAATGTTCAATAGCCTAGGCTTAAACACTGTTCAATGTTTTTATGATATTTTGCTGTTATTGTACTCAATTATATCACACATAATATTCTTAACAAAGAGCGCAAGAACACTCCAAATATACAGTTTAGAAAATATACCGGCTCTTTACTTCTGGCTTACATGACTATATTTAGACTTAATACTTATTAGAGTGTAATACCAGTAATTTTATAAGAATATACTTATATATTGCAAATTCTTACCACAACGTACTCATCTCCCCCTGCATAACACGACTTGACGAGTTTGGCGAATGCGTGGGACCGAGATGGGGTGTTGTGACGACTACACGACAGTGGAAGCGCAGCGACGGTGGCTTTGTTTAGCCAGAGGGAGCAGGTGTCGGTAGGTGAAGGGCTAAGACTGGAAACAGCTGCATTGAAAGTCTGGAATGAGAAGACAATGCGTCTCTGACAAAGAAAATCTGTGTCGCGTTCTGAGAAAACTGGGCATAATGCATGTGCGTAAATTGTCATCCCAGATTAGCCTGTGCAGTCTGCACAGGCTAATCCGGGACGACACTTTCCGCCTAAACTGGATTTTCGCGAAGAAGAGACATCATGAAAACGAAAAATTCCATAAAAGCGGAAACTGTCGTCCCTGATTAGCCTGTGCGGACTGCACAGGCTAATCTGGGATGACAATTTATGCTCAAGCATTCTGCCCAGTTTTCTCAGAACACGACTCATATTCAATACAACACGCTAAAATCAAAAGATGTTTGAGTTATGGACTTCTTTGATTATTGAATTCGATTTTAAGCAAATTTACCATGAAGAAAATAACAAGATACCAGGCCAAACCATTGCAAGAGTTTCCTTTTTATAGCAGTAAGGTCTCGTTTTTTCTACCATTTGATGATTAGGCCATTTATATTTAGGCGGAAAAATAATGTTCTTTTTGCTATTTAGGGCAAAGAAATTCCTAACAAGGAATAACAAAGATTAAATACTTCAGGGACAAAATAACATATTGAAAATATTTGTTGAGAGGATGATGCACTAAAGAAAGAAAAAAAGCCCTGTTTACATCTTCGTCCACTCTTGGCTGAAGTTTACAGCTCACATCCGCATACTGGATAAGCTTCAAGTGAGGCAACTGACCGACAATTAGCACGGGGCGTGTCTTTGGGTCAGAGGTCGACAGCGACCCAGTAAACTGCAAAACTGCCGCCATATCTTGGATCAATTATGAGCTGAAAGTAAATGGAATGTTTGTTAAGAAATGTTTTTGTGTTTCAACTTTTATCCAGTGTTTCTCATGAATAAAACAAACTTTGTGCACAGTCAGTGACAGCTCAAAAATTATATATTTTAACTCAAACCAAATTCAGAAATGTGGCCATGGATGTTGTGGTTTCAGATTCAATACAAGGCGCATGTTTTCTCCGAGGTATGACACATCCATCGGAGTGCGCTGTGAGAACCACCCATCCGGTTAGCTCAGTTGATACAAATCCGTGCTAATGTCTCGGTTGTCGTGGGTTCGATCACCACACCGGGGCGTTCATATGCTTTCGGTTTATCGTTGGGACGAACATTCCAAAGTTCGAACTTCGAATGTCTTGATTAACCACTCTGAGCGTTTGATTTATGATGGTACAACGGTTTTAATAATTGCTACAATATTCGATCGATATGCTTTGCTTTTAACTTACACATGAAAGTCTGTTAAAGTGTTTAGTGTGAATAGGTGAAAAGAAAATACGATTTACCTCCGGTGGGTAGGCACTGGTATGGTCAAATAATTAACGAGACACTTGGTTTGGTCGAACACCTCATCATACTTGTATATGCTTCATATGATTATTCGTGTAGTTTACATTTTCTCATGCGAGTATAATGGACATTTTTCAGGAATTTAATAAACTGTATTTCAAATGCTGAGTCTTTTTACTGTAAACATAAGCAGTAATTTTCTTTCCCATGCTAGTCGACTTCCGTGAGAATTACATTCGATATTTTTTCGACAATTTCCTGGAAACTTGTAAACAAAGGGCACCTGCATATCTTAATATAATTTTAATTACTTGACATACTTTCAAAATGCCAAAGAAAAAGTCAGGCAAAAAGAAGTAAATATATTATGAATATAAATATTTATTTAATAGCTTGCTTTTATCATGGTCCATGTAGGCTATACACCTATGCCATTGCCCCGTAGCAATATATTTTCGCGACAATGTTATAATTCATTTTATGACATTGCTTGATTTAACACGTTTTCTTTTGATCAGAACGGTACTGTGTTGTATATATATACCTCCAAAAATGTGAAATGATTTTATTAAATAAAAAAACGCATAGAAATAAATGTTCCATGTTATTTTATTTGTATTATTCACTACCATCTGAGCTTGTGCAGGTCCCTACCCTAGGTCAATTCAAACAGGGGGTGACCACCTTATGTTGAAAATGAAAATATTGTTTTTATCTCTTTTAACTGTATATTCAATTTCTTATATTAGCACTATCAACCTTTATTTCATCTCTCACATATACATGTAGAGTATTACTTCTAATTCAGTCTTCTTTACATTTCTTCTTTTAACTTTTTTGCACTGACAGCGCACCTGCACATAATACTCTAGAGAGGGTGTTGCAGTATACATAGAAATTTTTTATTTCTTTGACCAAAAAGTGAGAACTTATCTATATCGACACTGTTCAGCAAAATAATAATATGCAAAACTACTTTTTTGCAAAAAGTTCTTGATGATGTGTAGACATTGTATACTGTATAGTGTATTCCGATGGAATCACAGTATAATATCAATGTAAACCAACAAATAAGCATACAGCCATGCACCTTTGTGACGTTTGTGTTATCGATATGCAATTTATTTTCATATCACATATTATCTGATTATGGACGTTTCTTGCCACTGATATTTGTGTTGCAAATGGGTAGTAGTTTTGTCCCAGTTCTGAGTAGTAATATATATGCTGGATAGGTGTGAATAGTATCGTATTGGTGTGAATCATATTAGGAAACTTTCGCACCTTTGATTGTCAACTTTGTGTAATGTTAAAACAACATTATTGTATTTCAAATTATTTATTCAGGATACATGCATGTTTTAAATGAATTTTAAGTGATTTCATAGTGAGATTTATTTTACATTTTATATACAATACATTAACAATTTTGATAGTGAATACATCTCCGGCTGCCACATTAATCTCCAGATCCAATTGCGTTCCATGTTCAGGACAACATTCAGAAGAAGACCTCACATCTAAATGTTATACCAGTGATTGAAATGAACAATGCACCTATTATATTCTTTATGTTCAACTGACCATATTTACTCTTTCAGTGTTTATTACACAGTTTTTATAATCCAAGTTGCCGATTAAAGATAATTGAGTTGTTTACTAATGGGCCATTAAAGGGATGTGTTGCTAATTAATTGTTTGCAAATTATTTGTAGTTTTAATACATACACCTACATACATACACATGATGCATAAAATAAAAATAAGAGCACTTCATTTTTAATATTTGGTGAACATAATGTACTATGCACACATATTATTATAATAACAAGAATTCAGTTTTACTTTTTATTAGATATTAATATACGTGTTGCAATTAATCAATGTTCATATCATGTATAGTAGTATTCTGTATATCAGTGGGAAGAAACGTCAAATCCATACCTACACAAATATCAGTGGCAAGAAATGTTAGTGGCACTAATGATCAATGTTTTGTTGCTCATTGGCATTGACATTTGATTCATAAGTAATTGGTGTATTGCATTAAATAGAAATTAGGATAAATTATTTCCAGCAAGCATTATCTAGTTATTGAGGTATTTGCCTCATTTGAACTGTACATCATCAGAGCTAATGTATATCAGAAATTCATCAGTAAAAATCATTCCTGATCCAAGAAGCCAACATATATTTTTAGAATACTTCACCATTTAATATAATATCAACTTAGCAAATTATATATTAATGTGTTAATATTTATTGCAGTCCTATGTATGAAATTTGTATAGAACCATATTTTTTTATAATGATAAACAATGTATGCACATATGTTACATTTCAACATTTTCTTACACTTACAAGACTTTATAAATTTCAAAATATTCGAAACCCACATTTTACTAAAAAAAAATCTGTGATTAGAAGTAAACATGCAGTCTTCAAGAAACATTTTCAGTACTTATGTCTTTACAGAGAAAAAATAGAATAAACTTTGAAATTGATTTATTTTTGGCAGAAAGAAGTCTGCCAAATCATCGAAGGAAGACAAGAATGCTACACCAGAGCCTGGGGATGACCCAGGGACTCTTATAGCTGCTGATGGAACGGATGCTGGGATATCTGGTTTGCTTGCAGACGCACCTGATTCTGCTGGCAAGGGCAAGAAAAAAAAGAAGGGGAAGAAGAAGAAAAAGAGAATGACTAAGTCTGAAAAAGATGTGGTATGTTTATGAATTATCGTAATATTTGATGGATAAAATTGAATTGTGTTCATGCTTTTTTTGGACATCATTAAGATTATCTTGTGGTCTACTTATGTTATTTGTAACAATGTTTAGAACTTAAGTTGATTCTAAGTAATTTTAATTAATTCAACGAGTAGTTGCATTTTAATGAATCAACAATTTGGTGCAGTTAAATTTTAAAAAGTGTTTAAAACGTCTGTATTAGTCCTAAACAAAAAATGGCAGTAAATGTACTTTGTCATTTTTTATGCCAGATGGGCTCAAATTTGAAATGTAGTGGTCCATTAAAATATGAAGGAAAAATTATAATAAGTGACAATTTTAACAATCAACTCAGTAATATATTGTATGGTTCACACAACATTGTTAATAATCTAAGAAGCATTATTTTACTTAAAGGAATAAAGGAATGTTTAGACGTTTATATTTTAAAGCTCGTTATAAATATGACATTTCTAATTGTGCAACATGCCAGTAATTTGTTGCTTGTTTTTCGTTCAAAATGTACACAATAGCTACACTGAATGGCCTTGCATTTACGCCAAAACAACATTATATGAGCAACTGCACAGCCTGGGCAGGAGATACCTTTTCGTCAAACAAGACTACAAAACCTTGTGTGAATTAATAGCTGACAGGTTAGCCTCTGACCAGAGTGAGTGATTGTGCAGGCTAGTCTGGAGTTTATGCTGGCCACAAATGACATAAAACCCATTTTTGCATGACGCTGCTCATATGTGGCGTGTTCTGAGAAAACTGGGCATAATGCTTGTGCGTAAATTGTCATCCCAGATTAGCCTGTGCAGTCCGCACAGGCTAATCAGGGACGACAATTTCCGCTTTTATGGAATTTTTGGTTTAAATGATGTCTCTTCTGAGCGAAAATCAAGTTTAGGCGGAAAGTGTCGTCCCGGATTAGCCTGTGCGGACTGCACAGGCTAATCTGGGATGACTTTACGCACAAGCATTATGCCCAGTTTTCTCAGAACGCGACACATACGTATTCAGGCCCGGCTAGAGAAGGCATGTGACAAAATTCGAGCCGATAAGCCCAAGTTTCATGACTTCATCAACACCATGGATGCCTGGTTGACCAAACACTACAAGAAACTCATTAAATACTTCCGGAGGTTCGACGAAGACGGAGAGGGCATTTTAACTTATGATGATTTCAAGTCAGGTAAGGGGACTTGAAAGTCATGTGCCTGTATTTCAAGTTCTAATACAGTGGAAACCCTCTAAACCGGACATCCAAGGAACCATGATAAAAAGCTGGTGTAGAGGGGATTCAGGTTTAAAGGACAAGTAATTTATGAGAGGTTTTGATGACTCTTAATAAAGTGAACAACTGAAACACAAATAAGTATGAGCTACCATTTTTATGGTTCATTTATCCTTAATAAACATTGTTTGGGGATTTTAAACTGGAAGTATCATAATATAAGATAAACATTAAATTAAACAACCATGTTTAATAATATAGCATGCACAAACACAACATTCGTTATAAAAAGCGAACAAATTTTACAATAAGTTATTATGTTTGATTCATTTGCTAGTTTGTTAGCTTCAACTATATCTTCTATGGTTAGTTCAGAAACATCAATGCAACATAAAAGATTATTAAAGGTAATTTATTAGTAACACAGTTCTTAATGTTCTTAATGTTGTGTTTGCAAATTTGTGTATAATTAACGTGAATTATTGCTTACATTAGCTTCTAACAGATTGAAAATAATTTAATTCAAATGATACATTCGCTAAGTACACAAAATAGGCTGGTTTTACAAATTCAGGGGATTCCGGTATTAGGAAGATTTTTTACAAATAAATACATAGTGAAAAAAATGGAATAATTGTCCAGTTTGGAGAAGATTCTAGTGTAGAGCGGATCTGGTTTGGAGGGTTTCCACTTTATCTGCAATTGTCCTTTCTTAGAAAAATGGATGTTATAATTTTAAATCAATACTTGTCAAGAAATCTACCTAGCAGATACCATTTCATTTTACCAGCATCTGGGTTGAGCAGGCAACTATTGTATGTGGTATAAAAATGTTAAGGAGATACACTAGTTTTGTTTAAAACCATTGGCAGAATGACCAAGATTTACTTTTTTTGACATATTATTATCTGTCTGTAAGGCTCTTTATTGTTGTCCCCTACCGGTTTCACCGGAGGGGACTTATGGTCTGTCTGTCAGTCAGTCTGTCTGTCAGTCAGTCAGTCTGTCACAATTTTCTGGATCCTGCGATAACTTTATAGTTCTTTATATTTTTTCATGAAACTTGAAACATGGACAGATGGCAATATGGACATTATGCACGTCATTTCATTTTGTTCCTACGTCAAAAATTCTGGTTGCTATGGAAACAAATATATTTAAAAAAATAAAAACAATCTGACACTGGTGGAGCCGGTAGGGGACATCATTGCGTGGCAATAGTCGTGTTTTAACTATTACCATATGAGTCGTGCTGTAGGAAAACTGGAATTGATGCATGTGCTATTCAGTCCCAACAGGTTAATCAGGGACAAAACTTTCCCCTTTTACAGAGTTTTTTCGTTGAAAGGAAATCTTTCATAAACGGAAATCAATTCAAAGTAGAAAGTGTGGTCCCTGATTAGCCTGTGCGGACTACACAGTCTGATGTGGAACGACATTTTACGCACATGCATTGAGTCTGGTTTCAAGAGTGTGGCTCATATATTCATGTATTTTTATTCCCCCTTCTTCGAAGAAGCGGGGGTATATTCTCTTTGGCCTGTCTGTCTGTCATTCTGTCTGTCCAAAACTTTAACCTTGGTTAAAGTTTTGTCGTAACTTTTGCAATATTGAAGATAGCAACTTGATATTTGGCATGCATGTGTATCTCATGGAGCTGCACATTTTGCTTGGTGAAATGTCAAGGTCAAGGTCATCCTTCAAGGTCAAAGGGAAAAAACACAATCCAAGGGAAGTAATAAGCTTAAAAGGGAGATAATTTCTATGCCTGCCAAATGATAAATAGACTTTTTTTTTCAAAGCGGCGCAGTAGGGGGAATTGTGTTTCTGACAAACACATCTCTTGTTCATTACAGGGATGCTGGATATGCTGGTTCCATGTACGAACACCGAACTACATATGCTGTGTAAACTCCTTGACAGAGAAAATACCGGTGATATTGACTTTACACAGTTCTCTAAAGGACTTAAGTACATCAGGTAGAAATGTGCACTTTGGAATTATTTAAGGTCGCGGTTGTATAATAGATATGGTGTCCATCTTTCGGTCAGGAAGTCCTGGGTTCGATCTCCAATCTTGTTCATTCTTGAAATCTTTTGTTAAAACAACAAGTACTGGTTGAATGCAAATAAGCTAAATAAATATGTAATACACTTATTTTGGCATTCATAAGAAGCTATTATAGTAATGCAGATTGTACATAGATAACTTAGTAATATGCTATTGGTCACATGTTTGAAACTCCAAGTCCAAGTCCAAAATTAAGTTTAATTTAAAATAATTTAAAAATATTTCTGTAACATGATTTACAAGCAATATCAGTGACTTTTTACAAGACATGTGTTTTGAAATTATTTCTATTTTTGAATACTTTTACCACAAGAACAAAGTAAGAATACGCACATCAAAATGCATGCTTATTTAAAATATCAAAATGCACTTCATGCAGGATTGTTCACAATATCAGAATGCATCGCACTAGCAAATGTTCATAATATCAGAATGCATTGCACTATCAAATGTTCATGATATCAGAATGCATAGCACTAGCAAATGTTCATAATATCAGAATGCATTGCACTAGCAAATGTTCATAATATCAGAATGATTGCACTATCAAATGTTCATAATATCAGAATGCATTGCACTAGCAAATGTTCATAATATCAGAATGCATCGCACTAGCAAATGTTCATAATTTTATTAAATATCAGAATGCATCTCACTATCAAATGTTCATAATATCAGAATGCATCTCACTAGCAAATGTTCATAATATCAGAATGCATGGCACTATCAACTGTTCATAATATCAGAATGCATCACACTAGCAAATGTTCATAATTTTATGAAATATCAGAATGCATCGCACTATCAAATGTTCATAATATCAGAATGCATCGCACTAAAAATGTTCATAATATCAAAATGCATTACACTAGCAAATTTTCATAATATCATAATGCATCACACTAGCAAATGTTCATAATATCAGAATGCATCATACTATCAAATTCTCATAATATCAGAATGCATCGCACTATCAAATGTTCATAATATCAGAATGCATCACACTATCAGCTGTTCATGATATCAGAATGCATTGCACTAGCAAATGTTCATAATATCAGAATGCATCACACTAGCAAATGTTCATAATATCAGAATGTATCACACTATCAAATGTTCATAATATCAGAATGCATCGCACTATCAAATGTTCATAATATCAGACTGTATTACACTTTCAAATGTTCATAATATCAGAATGCATCGCACTTTCAAATGTTCATAATATCAGAATGCATCACACTATCAAATGTTCATAATATCATAATGCATTGCACTATCAAATGTTCATAATATCAGAATGCATTGCACTATCAAATGTTCATAATATCATAATGCATTGCACCATCAAATGTTCATAATATCAGAATGCATCACACTAGCAAATGTTCATAATATCAGAATGCACCACACTAGCAAATGTTCATAATATCAGAATGCATTGCACTATCAAATGTTCATAATATCAGAATGTATCGCACTATCAAATTCTCATAATATCAGAATGCATCGCACTAGCAAATGTTCATAATATCAGAATGCATCGCACTATCAAATTCTCATAATATCAGAATGCATCACACTAGCAAATGTTCATAATATAAGAATGCATCGCACTATCAAATGTTCATAATATCATAATGCATCACACTAGCAAATGTTCATAATATCATAATGCATTGCACTAGCAAATGTTCATAATATCAGAATGCATCGCACTATCAAATGTTCATAATATCATTATGCATCACACTAGCAAATGTTCATAATATCATAATGCATTGCACTATCAAATGTTCATAATATCAGAATGTATCACACAATCAGCTGTTCATGATATCAGAATGCATTGCACTAGCAAATGTTCATAATATCAGAATGCATCGCACTAGCAAATGTTCATAATATCAGAATGCATTGCACTATCAACTGTTCATGATATCAGAATTCATCACACTAGCAAATGTTCATAATATCAGAATGCATCGCACTAGCAAATGTTCATAATATCAGAATGCATCGCACTAGCAAATGTTCATGATATCAGAATGCATCACACTAGCAAATGTTCATAATATCAGAATGCATTGCACTAGCAAATGTTCATAATATCAGAATGCATCACACTAGCAACTGTTCATGATATCAGAATGCATCACACTAGCAAATGTTCATAATATCAGAATGCATCGCACTAGCAAATGTTCATGATATCAGAATGCATTGCACTATCAAATGTTCATAATATCAGAATGCATCACACTAGCAAATGCTCATAATATCAGAATGCATCGCACTATCAACTGTTCATGATATCAAAATGCATCGCACTAGCAAATGTTCATAATATCAGAATGCATCTCACTAGCAAATGTTCATGATATCAGAATGCATTGCACTAGCAAATGTTCATAATATCAGAATGCATCGCACTAGCAAATGTTCATAATATCAGAATGCATTACACTATCAAATGTTCATAATATTAAAATGCATCACACTAGCAAATGTTCATAATATCAGAATGCATCATACTATCAAATGTTCATAATATCAGAATGCATCGCACTAGCAAATGTTCATAATATCAGAATGTATCGCACTATCAACTGTTCATGATATCAGAATGCATCGCACTAGCAAATGTTCATAATATCAGAATGCATTGCACTATCAAATTCAGTGTGGTATTCTTTCCATTTCTAAACAGGTCTTTCTTTGTCTGTTAACATTTCTGTGCATACTGATTCAATATTCTTATATTGAATTTCAAACTTGTGTACTTGGTTTGCTTTCTTCTCATTAAAGTTGGAAAGGATAAATGCTATGTGTCAGTTAAATTATGAAATTTTGCATTCAGCAACTGTGCATTTCACAAAAAGTTTTGATTTTGTGCATATTATAATTTATTGCAGTCTTTTTTGGTTGAACCTGCCACACAGTTTGTTTCAATAGTGATGTTTTTATGCAGTAATTGCACCAAAACATTTTGTAAAAAATGGAAAAAAGTATCTTTATTGGTATGTTCATGTGTTAAGAAAGATTGAAATTTGTACAAGATAATAGAGACTGAATTTTGTATGACCTTCAAATTGTTTTTGATAAAGTAAATTTAATTTAATTCAATATACATGTATTAATATTTGTATGACCAAAGTATACATTCTTACTAGATATACCTGGAACACTTACATTTTTGATGCTCTCTGCTTAAACCATGGTTATTTTATTGCATACGTTTTACCCAAGCATAGTTACCATGAAAACCGAATTGCTTGTCATAATGAATTGATTGAAAAAAGTCACAATTCTATTTACAGTAACCATGAAAGCAGATTTTTGTAATTGATAATCATACAATAATGCCATTTACATGCCTTTTATTGTTACCATGGACAATTAATTTTGCGAATGATGATCAATAAATTAATAACACTGCAAACTGCAATCATTGAAACATAATTAACAACATGATTGTCACTTAAAGAAAGCCACTCAAATTCTTGTCATTGTTGCTATGGTAACCATTGGTTTCCAGGGAGCTGGAGGATCTAGAACGAGAAGAAGATGATGCTGACAAGATTCTTATTGTCACTGAGAGGACATTTGAGAAATGCAAGTGCTGTAAACTGTACATTAATGGACCCTACCAGGTCAAGTACCCAAAGTAAGTTTGCTCAGTTACTAAAATTAATTATTGTCTCCTACCGGTTTCACCGGAGGGGACTTATGGTTTGCGCTCTGTCTGTCAGTCTGTCACACTTTTCTGGATCCTGCGATAACTTTAAAAGTTCTTCATATTTTTTCATGAAACTTGAAAAATGGACAGATGGCAATATGGAGATTATGCACGTCATTTCATTTTGTTCCTACGTCAAGAATTCTGGTTGCTATGGCAACAAATAGACTAGAAATATTGCTGAAAATGGTGGATCCTGCGATAACTTTAAAAGTTCTTCATATTTTTTCATGAAACTTGAAACATGGACAGATGGCAATATGGAGATAATGCACGTCATTTCATATTGTTCCTGCGTCAAGAATTCTGGTTGCTATGCCAACAAAAAGACTAGAAATATTGCTGAAAATGGTGGAGTTTTACCGGTAGGGGACCATATTGCTTGGCAATAGTCTTGTTTTGTCTATTTAAATTATAAATTACCTTTTATATTCAGTAACACTGCACAATTGAAAACACAGTTAAAAACAATAACAAAAAAGCTGTGCTGGTAATAAATAAATGCTACAGCAGGAATAACAGTAGACTGGAAATAATTGCCATTCTAATACAAAAATGACATTTTTCTGTGTGTTGTAATTGTCCTTTGGTTATGAAACTTCTTATGTGCTGAAATTTCAGGAATTTATTTTTGGAATTTGACACTATATTCAGTATTCATTTGTTTTAATCTTGCACACATTTTTATCTGCCTCAATTGAATTTCAGGAAGTTATTTTATAAACAAAATAATAAATTTGTATTCTGGAGAAAGTTTTATGGAACTAATGAGCCATCGTCTTTGGCATTTTTGGAATCTTCCCTACCACATGGTCATGCATTTCTTATCAGGTTTTCTGGTCAGTTGATCGTTGAAATAGACATTGCCTCATTTTTGTGTTCCTATGCTTATATTCCACACATACGATGTTCTTTGATAAAAAAAAAGTCTTATAAGCGAGACAACTCTAAATACTGCCGATCTGGGATCTAAAGTCAGGGTCTCGTCTTATAGTCAAGTCGTCTTATAATCGAAGAAGAATGGTAGGCTGACACACACATTATTGGGCAGCAGCCATCAGTGTCACTAATTGTCTTGTTTCCAAATATGTCAGGTTCATTCTACTAGAGCTAAGACTAGTCACGTTTAACGACGTCAAAAACCATCCCGGCCACATCGAGCTCCTCGTGCATTCCCACGTGCCCGTATCGTCCTTGATCCAGATGATAGTGGATGAGACGGGAATCATGTCAACAAAACTCTCCATCTTCCACGACAAGTCGCGAAGTCGAGAGGCGATGCTGCCGATTGATGTGAGCCTGCAGGATCTCGGGTACGAGGGCGACAAGTACGATGACCCCGAGGAGTTGACCCTGTATTACGATTACAAGGTGGAGTTTGTGGATTGTCCGCTCTTGCTCTGCGATTATTATTTCGGACAGAAGCTTGAGATGAATACAAGCAAAATGGTAATGGCCTGACATGTGGGAGAACTCAGCCAGGTTACTAAGTGGAAGTTTCCGATTGTCATATTTCGCTCTGTTATTTTTAGAACAGGACATTTTCATGACTTCAAATACATTGTAGACGCATTTTTACAGTAATTGGAAATTTTCTCCGTTGTAATCTGCTTTTTGGTTATAATTTAAAAGAAACTTTGCAACAAGTGCATTAAATAGACTTGAGTTTATGTAGAGAAAACATTAAGGCTATCAAAACTTCAGCCTTAATACTTTCATCAAGCTTGCAGACAAAAAAGTTCATGTAAGTTTATGTACATATTTAAGGGACTGCACTCCTGATGATCTAGCCATAAAAATAAGAAAGAAAACTCTCGAAATACATGAATTTTCATGTAATCTTTCAAAGTAAATAAAATAAATTAGAATAATTTAATTAGTTTCATGAGAAAGCAATGCTTTTAGTGTTTGTGAATCAATACTATGTATAAAGAGACAGTTAAGTTCAGTTGCAAATGAGAACATCTTAATCAGGTGAAAATTGCAGTATTTTTTTTTTTTTTAGAGAATATCATGTTCAAGGAAAATTATTGTTAATTATATTTATTTATTTTTTCAACAAAATAAACAGTTCATGAAAGTATTTGATCGTAATCTATTCAAATGGATATGGTTTTAGGCATGTATTTATCTCAGGCATAACTTCAATAAATCACACTATTTTCTTGTAATATGGAGTGCAGTCCCTTCAATTTCATTCAAAAGTGAAAATAATCTTTGCATCATGTCACACATTCTAATGGCATCAATTTTTGCAAACTCATTGAATTACCGAATTTAAGGCAGCAGGCATGATTTTATTTTTACCATGTTTGATTGTATGCGTAAAAATTGTGAACAGTTAGTCCTCCTGATTACTCAGGCATTTTCACCAGTGATCAAACATTATCATATGATAAATGTTTTTTGTTTACTGAATAATATAACATTAAGTTTTATTCAAGCTGCATTAGTTGGCAGTTACCCATATGTGTCCTGTTTACAGAAAACTGGGCATAATGCATGTGTGTAAAGTGTCGTCCCAGATTGGCCTGTGCAGTCCGCACAGGCTAATCCGGGACGACACTTTCCACCTAAACTGAATTTTCACTAAAAAGAGACATTATTTAAACGAAAAATTCCATAAAAGCGGAAATTTTCGTCCCTGATTAGCCTGTGTGGACTGCACAGGCTAATCCGGGATGACAATTTACGCACAAGCATTTTGCCCAGTTTTCTCAGAACACGACACATATTTATATGCAACAATTAGCTGTTTGTTGTCCGAGCACAAGTTGGAATGTAACCTCAATATGCATTTACAGGGTAACACTTTTTATTCAATGGTTGAAATCCAGATCGCCACTAGTTTGGTAAAATCCATATAAAATTCCTTCGTACAAACAATGCTGACCCATTTTATCCATGAATGATAGTTGCAATCAAAGAACGGTTAATACACTATTTTTTTTATTTTGAAAGGAGTGTGTCAGCTTTGTTTCTACCCTCCTGTTCGTCTGTTATTGGTTAGTATACAAATTATGTGTCTTAACTGTCCATACATGAAACTGATTTCAAGTTACATTCAAAATATGCCAGTTATCTGAAATCTGAAATACGTCCCATGTTTTATTCCTGAATTCAAACCAGAGGTCCTGGTCGTTTGCACCTGTACTCAAATTTTAATACAGGAACATATGCCTGAAAATATTTTTATTCCTGACATTTATTTCAAAATTCAGTGTCATTGCTGGGTGCAACATTTTGTATATGCTTAGATTTAGTGGGCTTTACCACAATCTAGCCCATTTCAGAGTAAGTCTTTTGTAAAAAAAGAATTGTTTGAACAAGATTTTAAGTGTTATAATAAATAAGTTAATCTCATCTTCAACATGTGTGAATATTAAACAGATTTTGTATAGATCTACATGTACACATATATATTTACATATATTTTTCACATTTCGATAATTGTGATATTTTATATTATTATTTTGTTTGTTTTACCAAAGAATATATATTCAGACACCTTTGATATAATGTAAAGTTTTGCAATGTTTTATTGAACACATGTATACATGTATTATATAGTGAATTTATGTTGAATGAATTAATTAAAAATACTGTCAGTGTTTTTGGATTGTTTACATATACCAGTTTTGCATGATGACTTTGAAAATCAACGTAGCTCACTGAAATATCGTCAAGATACTGGGTCAGAGATTGGAAAATGACGTCCTTTTTAACGAGATATTTAACAAAATATCTCAATCACTTCGTCAACCACGTCCACCTCTATCATACTCACTGCATCTACCATTTCCACTTCAATCGCAATCACTACCTCAACCACTTTTACTACTACCAGTCGACCACTTATACCATACAACTTCTACCTCAATCTTTACTTCGACCACTTTACCACTACCATTTAAATCACAATAACTACTTTTACCACTTGTATCCCTACCACCTCTACCACTACCAAGTCTATCATAATCACTTCTTCAACAACTTTTACCACTACACTCCTACCATTACCACTTCTACCTCAATCACTTCTTCAGCCACTTCCACTTCTTTCACACAGTCACTTCACTACTACTACTTCCACTACCACATCCAGGAAAACCACTGCTGCAACCACAATCACTTGCTCTACAAACATCTCACTGTTACATCTGATACATAAACAACTACCATCAGTACTACAACATAATAGTCATCGTTGTTAAATGATGGTGAGAATTCACAGAGAGGTTGGACTATTGGCTGTATGTTGTAACGTGAGATCCTCTAATACAAATGTACATGAAACTAATACAGTCATTAGAACAGCTGGAAATGACTCGACTGGGCTGTGTCGGGATATTTAATATCAATTTTAATTTGGACTTGTTCACCGATGTTCACAATGAGTTTGTTTCTCTATGAAATTCAACTAGACATGGTTTAGTATTTTAGTACATATGATACCAGTGGTTTATACATATATTATGATACAGATAACATATTGTCATTTGTACGAAAGAATGTATGTTTGTTTTGTTTTTATTTAGATGGCTTCTCTGATATTTTTACTTAATATATGTTTGTTATTACATTCAATGACTCAGGCTCCACTCCGTAGAGTACAAGAACAAGAGTTGACTTGTAATATTACAATAATCAAGGTCATGAAAAGGTCATGAGGGTTCATATACATTTAATTTGAAATACTGTGCACCGGCAAACTAAAATTACTTGCGTTGACTTGAAACAGCCACTACATTAATCAGTTTATATACGAGATTAATGCCAATTCTAAATGTTTAACTGTGGGAAATATAATAGGTTCATATCTGTATGTTGAAACATACAATACACTTAAAATGGGTGATTGATAAGACATTCTTTTCAATATTTGGACATGTTCTTTAGCCAAAAATAAATTTTGAATAATCAATTAGTTTTAATATTACTAGTCCAACCGTGAATCCAGCAGTTTCATTAATACGGCTGCAACTGTTAGGCGTATTAGGTATATACGTTCAATGAAGTGTTGGTTTAAGATTTTATTTCAGATGAGTGTAATGATCAGCACTATCTAAATTTTATTAACCAATATATCAAAAGAAAGGTGTTTTTAACTTGTTAAATCTTTTATAAATTTATTTCAGTTTATGTAGCATAGCAGGACAATCGCTAAATCATAGTTGGTAAGAGTAATGTCACAAGGTGTCACAAGTTTCACGTGTTAGATCCTTCTCGAAACTCTAAAGGTCAGGGTCAACCTAAGAGGTCAATGTCAAATTTATGCATATTACAGATTGCCCGAAAGCCATATCGTCATCCATATGACACTTTAAGAATATATTGCCACAACATGTTCTCAATATGGAGCCGGCGTGTCGTACGAAGACATGTATCCCCGCTCAAAGGTCAAGGTAACTCTTAAAAGCCAATACTTAAATATGAGCATTATATACAGCTTGTGCAGACTGTAACTTCACCATTCATCGGGAAATTTTAAAATAACTTTCCAAAAATTTCCATCATGTGGAATCGGCTTGTCGCTTGTTAGACACACGAAGGTCAAGGTCACAATCAAATGAATGATCAAATATGAGCCTCAAACAGCTAGTTTGGACCTTAAGTTTATCATTCATCTAGCAATTTTAAAATGGCTTACACAAATGTACAGCATGTGGGGATGGCATGTTGCTTGTTACCTGTATTCCTACCTCGACGTTTACAGTATCACACAGAGGTCAAGGTCATATGGTAATGATATACAGCGCGTCCGAACATGAGTAACCTCGTCATTTATCATGTAATCCTATAATAACATGCCAAAATATATTCACAATATGGAGCTAGTCGCGCAAACGACCTGTATATCTAGCTTCAAGGTCAAAACACTTAACTGTCAAAGGTATAATATAAGAATAATACAGCTTGATAAGACGAAAACTTCATAATCAATTGGACAATTTGATAATAACGTGCCACAG
This sequence comes from Dreissena rostriformis, assembly GCA_007657795.1. NCBI lineage: Eukaryota > Metazoa > Mollusca > Bivalvia > Myida > Dreissenidae > Dreissena > Dreissena rostriformis. Next base: position 268,808 of record VMBQ01000100.1, read on the forward strand.
ATGTTCACCACGAAGTGTTACGTGCACAGCCTTTGTCCCAATCTCAAAACTCGAGGTCATATGTGATATATGAGAAGATTATTGCTAGCGAAGGCCCTTTGTCATTTGGAATGTAAATAATTAACGTTTAAAATAAAAACTTCTTTGCCTAAAAATTAAACTCAGATATAGTGTGCATATATATACTGTATATTAAAGTTAACAACAACATGTCAAATTTGTTTATTTTCCGTAGGAAATGATTGTCGCTTATCTAACCGAAACACAACACATCGTGAAGGGAAACAAATAGAACGGAGCAGAATAGAAATTGTGTTGGTGACTTTGTAATACAACAAGAAAGTAACCGATATATTGATTCATTTTATCAACGGCTAATGTTGTATACTACATTATACAATAACATTATCTTTTAATAAGTACTCACCTTTTATTTGCTCAACACATTCGTCTCGTCTTCATAACTCGCAACAAAATACATTTAATTTAATTTGTATAACTGTTTAAAAAAATCCCGATACACTTTTCTCTGGCGCAGTAAAATCAGTGACCTCGGTTAGAATGAAGTGTATATTAAGTACTGGTATGCGTATGCGCACTTTTGACTTTAACTTCACCAAAAACAATTATCTCGACATTAGGATACACGTTGATTTAATACGTATCAAAGTCAATGGGAATATGGTCGATATGCCCCTTTGACTCGATTATATCTCAATGCAGCCACCATCGAGGGCCATTAAAATTGGAACCCTCGCCATTTTCGCAATAATTGTCAAAATACGTTGCCTGATAGTTGTAATTATACTTTTGACACAAACAGCATTGTCAAATGTATTGAATCGATTGTCACATCAAAAAGACGTACAGCAGTAAAACTCACTTACCGCTGCAAATTGCAATAATTTTCTGTAACAAAATACCTGCGTTACATAAATTGCTGCCCGTATAATTTTCCATCTGATCCATTCTGTTTTATCTTTTATACATTCCTTTACAATTGTATCAAATCCGCCTGTAACATGAAGATCAAGTGTGTGAAGCATGTATCAAGGATGAAATTGTTCAAAAGGTGCATTGATGCATCGCAATCCAACTGATGATGATGACGGTGACGGTGACGGTGACGGTGACGTTAACATGGATGATGGATGATGAATGATGGATGACGACGACGACGACGACGATGATGATGATGAAAAGGGTTATTGTGACAAATCCATTTATATAGATGACGATGCAATTTTTCACCAATTATTGTTTATATAGGGATGATTGCAACAAAGTAATAACATGGTAAGTTGCTGTCTTCTGGTGAGCCAAATACTTCTTTATTCCACCAAAAGTCTGTCAGCGAGTTACTTTAAATTTTAGGTGGTGCCGATATAACCGGGCCAATACATTCGTAATAGGATTACTTGCATTAAGAAGTTAAAATAACAACTTGACAATGATATACAATAGAAGGTCGCTGGATAATAAAAAAAAGGATTAATTTTAATCGAACAGATATGAATCACAATCTGATTCATCCAGCGAAAGGGTTTTAATTGTTGGTGTGATTTATCTGATGCAGACCATTTAAACCTAGATAATATCGTTATTATTTACCAGTCAAGGGTCGATCTAAACACACAAACCTTTTGTCATCGGTTGAAATATGTTGGCAACCTTTTTTAAAGCATTTATTTATACAGGCAAAACAATACACGTACCTGCCATCAAGCAGCGATTGATATTTAGAGAAACCCAGCCCTGGTCACCACGAGTGTGGTGGTATGGGGGATATAAAGATCCAGACATAAACATGAATGTTGTAGAAATCATTTTCTAACATACATCTTACCGAACACAAAGTAGAAGCAAACGCACATGATGAACACTGATTCCTATTTAAAATTCCTTTATTTATTTTCGATGGACATGGATTAAGCGTTTAAATTGAATGAGATTTGCCCAGTCACTCAGATTCGCAGGATCCCCATCTGTACAGACTTTGTTTCAGGCAAAATCCTGTTCGCTCGATTCCAAAATCCTTCGTTTAATTGAGCAGGTTAGTAATACTGAAAGCAAAAAATGATTTTGTTTAAATATAAAAATAAAATACTATAGTATTTATAGCGTAAAATTTACTTTTCCAATCAAATAAAACACGTGCAAGATGTCTGTGGTCGGTTTATTTGTACTATCAGCGTTACACTGAGTTCTCTCATATACATATTTGGTTGCCTATCAAGGTCGCACTTAATTTAGAGTGCATAATCAATTGGAACCGCACAATATGTATACAATACCGATTTTTGTGCAACATCTTATAATTATATCATATAGTTTCATGATTTTGTTTCTGAATAATCACATTCTTTGACCTCCTTTATGACATGTGTGTCTCAACAAAAGTGATAAACGATTTAAAGGGATGTACTCGATTATGGTTTTTCAAAGTACACCAAATAAAATAATAAATAATCCTGCCAACAAAACGGAACATAATAACCGGAGTTATCATCAAAAGCCGTAGCAACACGAGCGTGGTAGGCCTACTTCCGGTATGGAATAAACTCTTCGGCAACAGCTTTTAGTTTTACGACCTTTCTGTTCGCTTTACAAGCGTTTAGTTGTACACGTATGTAGCGTTTTGCTATAAAAAAATTATACATGCAATAGGTCTAACCTATTCTAACATATGAGAATAAAAAAAAAACTTTGCAATTATTATGTTTATGTTGGGTAACCAAAACTGTTGCTAATATAAGGTTATGAATATGCATGTATGCATCATCATGTTTGACAACAGTTTATTTTCTACCAAAATATCAAAGTATTAACTTGTATTTATTCGTGATGATATATGAGCATTTACTCATTCGCCCTATATCTCACGAAATCGTCAGCTAGCCCGTGTGTAAGCAGGTCCCTTTAAACGTGTAGACTGACATTAATAAATGTCGTGTGCGTACTGGCCGTAGTAGGAAAAGTGTCGTCTGGTCGATCAATGTTGACCCAACTGCGTGTCATAGACCTCAAGGCGCTAATTTATAAAAACCACAAAGACGATGATCAAATAATTGTAATTAAGACTTCTGAAGTTGTTCCACAAAAAGAAGTGTCACTCGTTAGGAAACGTTCCGCTTTTAACTGACTTGTGTGTGAACTTTGTGTATCGCTATTTTATTCTCGGTGAGACATGTGGGTGTGGTGGTTAGGGGGATATAAAGATCCAGACATTTTGATTGATTAAACAGGTTATGTTAATGATTAATGGGATACACGCATGTAATTAAACTGTTGAAGGTTATGCTATAAGAATGCGTTAATTTATTCGTTTATTATTTTTTGACATTCTATTTCGCATGAAAAAAACAACAACAAGAAACTAATGTTGCAGCATCAACACATATAAAAACATCAGCAACACTATATTCGCTACTTTAAACATAAATAACTACATAATAATAATGTTTTATTGTATAGTTTAACTGTTTAAAAAATGTCAACGTGTACTGTAAGATAGATGTTTATTGCATTATTGGAGCACGGATCTATTGTAAGGGATATGAACGATAAGGTAATGTTTAAGATATATTCTTCTTAACACTATTTTATAATAATAAATATGTCTATATACTAATTTATTAATTATTTTAATTATAAAACATGAAAAAAATAGTGTATGCAAGTTAAAATAGGATGTAAAAAATAACTTGGAATTTGGAAATTAATGATGCATCTGTAAGCGAACAAACTACATTGTCTATTTGTATTGGTCGAACTTGATATATTTATACCACGATGTTCGATGTTGTATAGACTGTCTTCAAAGTGAAAGACCAATCAAATAAATGAACTGCTTTTTATTTAACGACGAATCTAATATGTTAAGCAAATTGTTATTTATTTGCAAAACATATTTTACTAACTTGTATGTCAGTGTTAAGAAATATGCTAGCATCGCACTTGTTTGCAAATACGCGAAATGTGTCGCTATAGGTCACGTTCCGCGCTTGATAATATTGATGTAGTCTCACTGGTATGTCATTGAAATAAAAAACAACCCATGTGTTAGGACTGAAATAGGGCCATGATTTATAATGCCATACATTATTATCCAAATAACATACAATTTGTTGAAACATAGTTTTTCGTCCCAGGTGACTGATAGCCTATGGAAAACAATATTACATGTGTATACACAATTTTGTGAAGAACTTTCATTAGATGTAACATCTAAATATAACCACAGCGGACGCGGGTTTCGCTTTCGTTATATTAGCTCTTGAATAATTTTGTCATATGAAACATGTTTGAAGTAATTAGTATAAACGACTTCTACATATTGGTAAAAACAAAATGTACAAATACTTTTATTTCGGGCAAACGTTGATTGAGTTGTTTTTATTATTGCTACAATATTACCAACTTCGTTTTAAAGGGACTGTCCACTAGATTTTGGCATGTATTGAAGCATGTCATTAAATGCTCTATATTGATAAATTCAAACATTTGACCTAAAAATCTGCAGTTAAAAAACAAGAATACAATTTAAAAAGGGAAAAAAAAAAGTAAACCTCATCAGGGCTCGAACCAGTGACCATCGGGGTCCTGGAGTAAAAACCAATTAGACCGCTCGGCCATCATGACAAGTATGTACGATAGCCGTATTTTATACCATATATAAGCAATCCTCGTAGTTTTACAAAATATAGCGACAATAACAGAACTTTCCAAATTATTCAATCGTTTCGCGTCGAACGACGCTTTATGATTTTGAGGTTTTCAAATCGTCAAAAGATGCATATAATGGATATTTAAGAGCATTGTAAATGGTCAGTATTACTATTTCCTCAAAAATATCATAACAAACGCGAAAATTTGC
>VMBQ01000100.1:273690-333096 GCA_007657795.1 Dreissena rostriformis
AAAAAAAAAAATTTGAATTGGGAAATATGTAATCAAGATTCAATTGGGAACGGGTCCGTTTGCTTTGGGAATGCCTCCGTTTTCCAGAGGCGCAGACAGTGCTGAAAAACCCCTGCATTTTATACTTGTATCAAGTTTTATACTCATACCGTTTAAAATTCAAGAACTGTCATTTGATGAGCTGTGCTTGTTTGAAATATTTGGCAAAGGTATACATGCAAATCTACTTTATGACATTGAAACAATACACCTATTAATTATTGCAGACAACTATTTATCCTTGAGTGGGAACAATGTCAACTTAGCTAAAACTGTTGACTGTATCGCATGAGATCAATAGATCTGAGCCATTTGAACAATTAAGGTAATCAATAGGCGTTAGCTATATGACTATTGGTGGTGATCTTTCTTATTGATATGTAATAAAACACCGGTACTATTATCTGGCTTGGCTTCCAATCAATTGCATAACGATTATAATGGGGACACTACAACCAGGCTCAAACCACACTGTGCCGTTTTAACAACACTTCATGTTGCATTAGATGTGCAGAATTATTTCTTCTAAGGTTTATGATGAATATGATTCATATGAACTGATTATACTACTTAACTGTCCAAATCTTACACAAATTTTTCAGTTAAATGATCAAGCTAAATCAAATCTCCTTATAATTAATGATACATTACTATTTTTATATTATTCAGCATTTACAAGAATTTTAGAATTTCAGAAAATGTCTAGCATCAAGAATATATTATATTGTCATATAAATCTATTAATCACATTAGCTCAGCTGAAAGCTTATATACAGGCTACACAATAGTCTTAAATTAAGTGCAGCCACTTCAAACAACAACTCACGCCTATGATACAGAGCCATATGTGCGCATTGTCACTTACTTAAACGGGATGCTCTACCCTGATAGAAGCTCATTTCTGGTTAATAGTCAACAAGATAACACATTAGCGAAATGCATGCAAGTGCAAATATACAGTACATCTACAGAGTACTTGAAATGCATGTATTATCAATGTATGTGTCAGAATATTCATCATACTTACTTGGCTGTTCAAATTTACAATGTGCATTAATTATACGCCCTACAGCTATAGATCAAAATTACAATACTTGGTCTCAAGTAATTGTCTAAGAATATTGACTTGCTTGGATCAAAAAGCTGAATCTGATGACTTTAACTGGCTTAAATTAAAAAATATATTGGAACAAGTATAGTAGGATATTTGAGTGGGTTAAATAATAATAATTTTAAGCAATATACAAATTCAAATGAGCCTCGCTCTGTGAAAAGGGGGTTTAATGCATGAGCGTAAAGTGTCATTCCAGATTAGCCTGTGCACATGCATTAACCGCCTTTTCACAGAGCAGGCTCAAATGTAAGTAAGTATAAAAAACTTACTTGATCCTTTTCTCCTGCTGCCTGCTCGACTTGCAGTCTCCACTCCAAGATGTTGTCTCATCACAGACGTTGAGGACATACGGCTCTCACTTCTTCTTCCAGGTTTCAAATCGGCCCTGGTTACTTCAATCTCATTGATAGTTTCTATAGAACCCAACATCGCCTTGCTACGCTTTAAATTTGTCTTTAAATCACTACTTGATCGCTCCGTGCCAAGCCGGGACTTTGATCGCCCCGTTAACATTTCACTGTCAGAACCCTCCCCCTCACTCTGGGCATTTTCCTGCTGGAGTTTTGCGACATATTGTTCCTTCATTTCCTGAGTTTGCCATTCTCTCGGCACAACAACTGTGTCGGCAGTAAATTCATTATAACCGGACATTAGGTGATACTCTAAACTTTTTGGAATGTGTTTATGCAACTCCTCATAACGATAAATAATTTGAGACAACTGATGTAGTATATTTGTCGCAGACATTTTTGCCTCTTCAAATAAATACCTTTGAGAGTCTTCATCGTTACAAAGTGCACTGTCGAACTGGTTCCGAACATTTGTGAAAGCAGCATTTATGTCTGGCAGTAGACTTTTCTTGCCCAGTCCATCTCCAAACGGATCTTCACTATCCATTTTTGCCTCTCGCGATTTGCTAGCCAGCAAAGCAGCAACTTTAGGATTCATATGAGCAAACCTGAGAGCTTCAGGTAGCTCCTCAGGCAGTTTGCGGTACCGCCTGGAAACATTCCGGGTATCATGCTGCTCAAAGAAGTACAGCTCTGTCTTCTCAGCCATGGTTAGGACTGCAATTTCATGATACAGAAAGGTCATTGCAACAATTTTAAAACAACAACAATGTACCAGCATTAAAAGGTGTAGGGGATTTGAACAATTATTTTCTATCATCAAATTGGGGGCATGGAAATCCTGTGTCTGACCTTTCTGACTGTTGATTTATGTTGCAATGGTAATGGAAGAAAAAAATCCAAGGCAAAGTAGAATTTCAAGATTCGCAAAATTATCTACTTTCCCAACAAAATAATTCAACGTAAATATTTGTCTCATGGCATGTAAATTGTTTCATACTATAGTGATTGAACATAATATTACAAAAGCAACTAGATTTTAGGACAAAGACTAGAACTCCGCAGGTTGGATGTGTCGCCTGATTGTAATGGGTTTACCAAGAAATTGGCCCATTTCAATAAGTCTTTGTCCAAAATAAGGTCAAGGTCATGCGCATGGAAAGGTGTTGTCCAGATATACATGCATACCAAATATGAAAGCAATATCTGAAGGGACACAGAAGGTATGAGCCTTTTTCGAATTGTGGTTGCAGATTTTGAAACCTGAACGCTGACCTCAAGTTCAAGGTCAAGGTCACAGTGGTAATTTTTTTTACGTGCATGGAAAGATGTTGTCCAGATACACATGCATACAAAATATGAAAGCAATATCTGAAGGAACACAGTAGTTATGAGCCTTTTTCGAATAGCGGTCGCAGATTTTGAAACCTGAACGCTGACCTCAAGTTCAAGGTCAAGGTCACAGGGGTAAAAAAAACTATGCGCATGGAAAGGTGTTGTCCAGATACACATGAATACCAAATATGAAAGCAATATCTGAAGGGACACAGTAGTTATGAGTCTTTTTCGAATTGCGGTCGCAGATTTCGAAACCTGAACGCTTACCTAAAGTTCAATGTCAATGTCACAGGGGTCAAAAATTGTATGCGCATGGAAAGGTGTTGTCCAGATACACATGCATACCAAACATGAAAGCAATATCTGAAGGGACTCAGAAGTTATAAGCCTTTTTCAAAAATTGTGATGCTGCGACCGCCGACGCCGCGACCACGGACGCTGCGACCGCCGACGAAGTAACACCTATATGTCCCCTGACCATAGTCAGGAGACACAAAAACCATGTTTTCACTCTTTTTTTTTAAACAGAATGAAGAAAAAAGCATTATGCATTGAATGTGATTTCAGATATGTAATACAGTTTTGTTTGCCTAAAATAAGTATTAGATAATAATGTACTAGGTTCCTGACTCCTTATTCTTTGCCTTGGGCAACCTGCCATAAACAATTAGCTTCTATCCATGATACGTTAAAAAAAACATTTTGATATTTCAACAACCAGTTTAACCATCATTATCATATTATTAATTTAAGTAACTTGCGTTTTCAATTTTTGTATAAATAATGCAGAATGATTGAAATTCTGATTAAAAGTGTGACCAAGATTTCAGAAATCTGGTGAAATGTCTGGAATTGTGAAAATTAGAGCATATATAAATTATATAGGCGTCTGCAGTAAAAAAATAATGTTGAAACATTAGTTATACATACTCTGTCAGTGGCAAAGACACTTTGACCTTATCTAAATCATAAAATGGATGAAAACTTATTTTAATTCAATGGTAAAGTGACCGTACAATACGATGCGAGATTAAGAATCTGCAAGGTATGTTAGTTGTAACTCAGATTATTTGCAGTTTACATGTATAGTTTTCCTCCAACTTAAATAAGAATAGGGGATAATTCGCAAATATTAAGGCTTTACCGTTGAAAATAAACGTTTAACAAAATTGTACATGACTCAGGAGTCAAGTCAAGTCAAAAGAGTCATTTTCTTATTAATGAAATGAAAGTTGTGTGACTTTTCACAAGACAAGTATCAAATGATTTACCTTTCTGTGACAAAAGCAAACACAGTTGTCGCTTTTAATTCTCATTCGAATGATAAATGACAGTATCCATTTTATCTGTGGTAAACACACTCTCGGTTTTCTGTTAGTCTATCAGCGAACACGAGAGCACCTGTCATGGTGTCCGCCATCTTGTTTACAACGCTATGCTCGAATGCACGCCTTAGCAACGGCACAGGCTAAACCCGAGACAAATGTGTATAGCGTATCATTACGAGAGATATATGTTATTTAATATAATATTGAGTCTAATAATCTTAAATAGTAATAAAAAGCTTCAAACTAATATAAATGATGTTTATTAATAATATCATTTATAATTATAAATAATAAATGATAATATAAATAAACATCCTTAATAATATTTATAAATGATATAAGATCTATAAAAAAAAACATACTTAATATAATTTTATGTACATAAGATAATTCATTCAGTTTAAAGCTTCTCGTTACCAATTAAGATGATTATAGACTAAAATTAATTAATATTAAACAATTTATAAACATACATATCATTCACTTATTAAACTTAGTTGTAAATAGGCGTTGGAACCGCAGCCGCTGCAGAGTATGATGATGATGGCGGACACACATCTATAGATCTTTGTGGTGGATGATGATGGCAGATGATGGATGATAACGGCTGATGGATGATAACGGATGATGTTTATTTCAGATGATGATGGTGAATGCGTCAGATGATGATGTTGGATGATGATGATGATGTTGGATGACATCAGATGATGATGTTGGATGATGATGATGGATGATGGTGATGTCGTCAGATGATAATGTTGGATGATGATGGAAGATGAAGGATGATGACGTCAGATGATGATGATGGATGATGATGACGTCAAATGATGATGTTGAATGACGTCAGATGATGATAATGGATAATGATGATGATAGTGGATGATGAATGTTGATGATAGTAGATGATGACAATGGTGATGAATGGATAATGTTGATGTATGGATGATGATAATAATGACAACTATTATCATGCCAGCTGACGTAAATATTTATTGATTATGATATTTTATAACTATGACTGATAATAATAACAATTAAGACATCTGATAACAGATGATAATGAAACATATAATGAAGATGATTTTGACGATGATTGATGATGGAAACTGATAATGAAGACTGATGATGATGATGGTGATGATGATGATGATGAGGGTGATGATGAAGACTGATGATGAGGATGACTGATGATTAAGGCTGATGATGAGGATGGCTGATGATGAAGACTGATGATGAAGGCTGATGAAGACTGATGATGTGTATGACTGATGATGAAGACTGATGATGAAGACTGGTGATGATGAAGATGATGAAGACTGAAGATGAAGAATGATGATAGAAGACTGATGATGAAGACTGGTAATGAAGACTGATGATGAAAATTTATGATGAAGACTGATGATGATGACTGATGATGATGACTGATAATGATGATGACTGATGATGATGACTGATGGTGATGACTGATGATGATGACTGATGATGATGACTGATGATGATGATGATGACTGATGATGACTGATGATGATGATGACTGATGATGATGACTGATGATGATGACTGATGATGATGAATGATGATGACTGATGATGATGACTGATGATTATAACTGATGATGATGACAGATAATGATGATGACTACTGATGATGATGATGACTACTGATGATGATGATGACGACGACGATGATAATGACGACGATGACGATGACTACTGATGACGATGACCACTGATGACGATGACTACTGACAACAACGATGACTACTGACGACGACGACGATGATGAACACCGATGAAGACTGATGATGAAGACTGATGATGAAGACTGATGCTGAAGACTGATGATGAGGATTGATGATGCAGACTGATGATGAGGATGTCTGATGATGAGGATTGATGATTAAGGCTGGTGATGAAGACTAATGATGAGGATGTCTGATGATGAGGATTGATGATTAAGGCTGGTGATGAAGACTAATGATGAGGAAGACTAATGATGAGGATGATTGATGATGAAGATTAATGATGAAGGCTGATGATGAAGACTAATGATGAGGATGACTGATGATGAGGACTGATGATGAAGACTGATGATGAAGACTAATAATGAGGATGACTGATGATGAGGATGACTGATGATGAGGATTGATGATGATAAGAAATGATGAGAACTGATGATGAAGACTGATGAGGATGACTGATGATGAGGATTGATGATGAAGGCTGATGATGAAGCCTGATGATGAAGACTGATGATGATGAGGATGGCTGATAATGAAGACTCACGAGGAGGATTAATGATGAAGGCTGATGATGAGGATGACTGATTATGAGGATTGATGATGAAGATGATGATTAACAGTTTAGAATTAAAAGGTCGTGTAAAATGCTCCACAAATAACACTAAGGTACAAATGATAAAATATAATATATTCTAAACTCCAACTCTGTGCCACTTTTGTTTTTATCTTCATTGATTGATGATCAGTAATCATCAGTCTGTCATCTGTTATCATAGCCATCATCAGTCATATGTTACATTAGTTATTGTGTACTCCTTTCTCATCAGATCATCATCATCATTCTCATTATTCTGATTTTGAAGCATTTTTATATGTCCTTTTGTTTCAGGAGCAGTCTGAATATTGATCAGCTACAAAATTCAGTCCTTCCTTAAACTGACAGTTATTTCATTTTTGACAAGACAGAACCCAGGCAACGGCTTTTTTTAACACTTACTGGCTTTAAGTGCTTTTTTTCCTTAAATTGTTTTTCTTTTACTAAAGTTGATGCTTAAATGGTTCGATTTGTAGAATAATTATAGTTCTGTTATTGACTCAACACAATTTTTCATTTAAAACGTTTTTGTTTTTTTTCAAAACCATTTTGTACACTTTACACTAATATGTGAGCTTAAGATTTATCCTGTTTAAACAGACTTTTTTTAGAATACAGGGCCATAAGGTATTTTCTGGCTTTAGTGCTACACAATAAACAATGAAACCGTTAAGACTTGACATGTATATTTATTCTCGCATCATTCTTTTAAAAAAAGAAAAGACAAATCATATTGCAATTGCAGTTAGAAGTTCATAAAGAATGGGCAAAAGAAAAAACAACAAAAAACCCAATGCCTAAAAATAACCAGTTTACAAATTACAATTAGTGTTTACTCTACTTTGTGCCATACTTGAATATTATTTGTGGTAATAATCAGCACCAATTGTTTCATCAAAAATAAAATCAAATAGAAAACAAGGGCTGTTTGTAAAACATGCATGCCCCCTATATGAGCTATAAGTTGTAGTAGCAGCCATTGTGTGAATACGTTTTTTGTCACTGTGAACAACGGCAGCGATGGTGGTGGTGGTGGTGGTGGTGGTGGTGGTGCCGGCGGTGGTGCCGGCGGTGGTGCCGGCGGTGGTGCCGGCGGTGTTGCCGGCGGTGTTGCCGGCGGTGGTGCCGGCGGTGGTGCCGGCGGCGGTTGTGCCGGCAGTGGTGCCGGCGGTGGTGCCGGCGGTGCCGGCGGTGGTGCCGGCGGTGGTGCCGGCGGTGGTGCTGGCGGTGGNGTTTTGGTGCCAAACCTAAACTTTTGTTTTGCATCCATATTGAATGTTCGATCATTTGTGTCGCGTTCTGCGAAAACTGGGCATAATGCATGTGCGTAAAGTGTCGTCCCAGATTAGCCTGTGCAGTCCGCACAGGCTAATCAGGGACGACACTTTCCGCTTTTATGACATTTTTACTTTTAAATGAAGTCTCTTCTTAGCGAAAATCCAGTTAAGGCGGAAAGTGTCGTCCCTGATTAGCCTGTGTGGACTGCACAGGCTAATCTGGGACGACACTATACGAACATGCATTATGCCCAGTTTTCTCAGAACGCGACACATTTTTGATACATTTAATCATACTCGCAAATTAACCTTTTAATACATGTATAAAGAAAGATATATAGGAAAGAGATTTTGAAGATTCCTCTCATTGAATCTTAATAAACGTGAAAAATAACTTGTGTATAAAAATAACAACTTAAAAAAAAAGTTTGGTCGACATACCTACACTATTTTTAGTTGTTCGCAAGAACAACAAATGTTGAGAGGGAGTTTTGCAAGTCGGTCTGCTCTTAGCTACAGCAAGAACGATAACCACTGCATCTGCCAGTGCACACTGATTATCCTGTTTATACTTCACCACTGGTGGTACACTGCAGGCAGTGAGTGTGTGTATGTAATCAATAGTGCTTAACAGCTTGTGCGACGACATTGGCGAGTTTGTCATTAAAATCTGTACATATTGGCTGCGTTCAGGGAAAACGGGGCTTAATGCATGTTAAATAAGTGGTGTCCTGTGCACACTGATTAGCCTGTGCAGTACGCACAAGCTAATAAAGGACGACACTTTCTGATTTTATGGTGTTTTTCTTTTAAAGAGAGTCTCTGGTACTGGGATGACAATAAATGCATATGCATTAAGCCCTGTTTTCCCAAAATGAAGCTTGAAGTATCTTTTCTTTTAATGATTTGAAAAATAAAAAGATAAAAGTGATTATAACTTCAAGGTAACCTCGCTGACAAGGACAAATAAATAAAATCACTTTTAAATCCAATAAACAACCAATGAGTTCTAATTTTTTACCTTGTGGCATGTTTTAAGTAAATATCTAAAAGGGACCTTTTCACAGTTTGTCATATTGATAAATGTAAACATTGGATCTTAAAAGCTCCATGGAATAAAAGTATATCGTTTAGACCACTCGGCCATCCATGCTCATACAATGCGAGATGTATTTTATACTTTATATAAGCAATCCTCGTAGTATGAAAAAAAAATAACGACAACAACAGAACTCTCCAAATCATTAAATCGTTTAATTTTGTCAATTTACCAAAACGTGAAAAGGTCCTTTCATGTCTTCAGACTTGCACATTGAATGAGTTCAATACACTGTCAGATCTTACATCATGAATAACTTACAGGTTTAGTGGTTGCCTGTTAGCCTGGGCCAGTAGATTTAAGCCCAGGAAACTCAATTTCAAAAGTTGGTTACAGTTGGGCTAAAAAGCAGGGCAACTAGCTTTTTCAAAGCTTGAAACAACTCAATCCAATTAAACAAAGAATACAAATTGGCTGTGGATCAATTAGGCCTAGGAAATGATACAATTCCGGCTCACAACAGGACATGATGCATTAAAAGTATGCCATGTCGGCAAAAGTGTTGCTCAATAATTTAAAGAAAATAAATAAAGTATTAGATACACATAAAACAACATGTACATGATTCTAGGTTTGTTATTCTTTAGCAAGGCAACCCAAATTCTAAAGATGGTTGCCAGTGCAGCAACCAATTGCGAAAAGACAAGAGACATATTGTTGTTATTTTGTCTAAAATATCTCTATAACATAAATATGAGGATAAACAGTACACCCACATCTCGACCTGTGCTTTAAGACACACTCTTTATAAATTTGATTGGATTGTGTTCATTTCAAACTTGCGATATAAAAAGCTGTAACATAATTTTGAAAACTGAGTTGCGTCTAAGATTATGATATAGCGAACAACTTCAGTGCCTTCAGCGCTTTGATTTCATATGTTAGTGGAAACAAACAAACTTTAGTTTTGGCCTATGGAACGCATGAAAGATACATACATGTGTGTCAAAGCATGAATGCGGCTAGGGACAGTAAAGGTTGCTGTTAATATAAATTCTGGGAAACAAATATCTCTGATTCCGATGTGCAAATGTTCGCAAGGTTTAGAAAAGTTTTTTTTTTTTTACATTTTAACATCCATATATTCAGTGGTTTAATAAGTATGGTACATACATGGTCTCGTATGTTCGTGCTTTAAACAATAATCTTATTGTTCGTACACATACACTATAAACAAACTTTAATGCAAAAAATCTAACTCTGTGGTTTATTGCGTGAGCAACGTTAAACATAATTTATTATTAAGTTATTTAACAATAGGATATGTGTGTAAAGAAACGTGTCAACTTAAACAAATGCATCAATGCTACAGTTAAAAAGACTTTAACGTTGACGCTTATAAATAAAAGCATAAGTGATGAACTTTAAATTATCAAGTACGACACGGGATAAAACACCAGCTAGTTTGACCATATCCCCAAAATATTATATCCGTTCATCAATACCTGTTATTGAGAAAACAATATATCGTCATGTCACAAACATGTACATCTCAATTTGACAATTTGAGGCTAAGTAAGTACTGTTACATGTATGAGTGTACAATATCAATACATTAGTTCTGCTTACAGCATGTTTAGAAAGCAGCGACTTCCGGTGCGCAAACTCTCTGTGCATTTCAACTCACTTCCGGTGTAACGGGAAACCAGACTGTTCCGGTGGAGAGGACGAGACTGCGTGTCCGAGTGAGTGACGAGATATTGAACACTGAACTACGTTTTGATAAATACCATAGCTATTTATTGTCGACGATTATTATATGCTAACGTAGCATGTTCACAAGCGTATATGTTGTCTCAACAAATGCGTATCTAACCACATTTTGTTCTTCTGTTCAGGTTTCACTCTGTCATGCATATAACTTTGCTTTATATCGTCTTTAAAATAGAATATAATTCACAGTGTTTACTGTCATGGATGTATAAATCGATATTACTCGCCCTTATTATCTCATATTATTTTTGAAATGATCAAATGGATATTGTTTTCTTATTTTTATCTTCTTGTATTGCAGGTGTTGGTCACATGGTTTCCGAGCGACCACGGGAGACGCCAGTGCCGGTGATGGTCACCTTGGCAAACATTTGCGCTCTGTTCTGCATCGTCATACTCGTCATAGTTGCGTTGTTCGTTGTAAAGAAACGCAAGTCCAACATCTCCACTGACGACAATTCAGGTTAAATATTAAACAATTTAGATCTACTGTATTGTACTTGCTGGACTTGTTCACGTGGTTACGATAGTTGGTGTATAATAGTGTCGTCCTTTGAAAATGTAAATAGTTTAGTTAATGAAATAGTATTTCTTTCCTTTTTCAGGATGCGCGGAACCATTCCGTCGGTCATATATAACGACCGATACCACTTCGTCAGATGATAATGATAAATCGTGTCGAAGAATCATCAGATATTACCCACTAGTTTCAGTCTGCAAAGAAGATTCCTATTTTGCGCAGTGTACAAAAGTCTGTTTAGACAATATATCGGTAACGCCAGAACGTAAGATTGGCTCTGACGCCATACATCGTGAAAACCCGGAGAAAGGTATCAAAGACATGAACTTAGCTATTGGTGACTGTGCGGACTTATACGGACATAATGTAACGGACAAATCACCCAAAGTGACAGGTCTAGGCAAATACACATTTAAACCGAGATTAAAATACACAAACTGCAACGAAATATTGTTCAAAGACAATAACGCGAAAGAGAAACTGTACGTTATTAATAGTTATAAACATTGTACGGGGAAAAGTATCGTTCCGTCGACCTTGACCTTCGACAAGGACCCATACAATTTTACAGCAAAGTTTAACAACGAGTTTTTGTGTTCCTCCACACCCCGACAAGGCACTAAGCAGTTGTCGTTTACAAATAGCTCGGCCATATCAACAGACAGTATCATGGTTTGAGATAATATGAGCAAATAAGAAGGCCACATCAACAGAAAATATCAATAGTAATGTGTCTCTGCATGTCTTTAGCAAATATTTCTGTCACATCAAAAGACAACATCAATAATAGTGTATGGGTTACTGATCTAGCTGACGTTAGCAAAACATCGATATCAATAATAACGTGTGATTTAGCTGTCTTTAGCAGTATGAATAATAATGTGTGATCTATATTTCGTTAACAATTATTCCGGCTATATCACCAGACAGTAAAAATAATAATCAATTATCTACTGGTCTAGCTGTCGTTTGCAATAACTCGGGCCATGTCACCATACAGTTATACCCCCGTCACACCGGACTGGCGTCCTTACTGCGTCCTTACGGCGACCCAGGTCGCAGTGAGGACGCCATAGACGCCGGAGGGACGCAGTAAGGACGCAAGAGAACGCAGTGAGGACGCCGAAAATTGCTCAGGACGCGAGCCCACGGCGACCACTTTGAACATGTTCAAAGTGGTCGCCGAAGTTTGGCGTTTTTACGNTGATGATGAAGGCTGATGATGAAGACTGATGATGAAGACCGATGATGAGGACTGATGATGAAGACCGATTATGAAGATTGATGAGGAAGACTGATGTCGAGGATGACTTATGATGAGGATTGATGATGACGGCTAATGATGATGAACACTGATGATGATGAAAACAGATGATGATGACCGATGATGATGACTTATGATGATGACCTATGATGATGACCTATGATAAAGATTGATGATGAAGACTGATGATAAGACTGATGATGAAGATGATGACTGATTATGACGATGATGAAAATAAAGACTGATGATGAGGATGACTGATAATGAAGACTGATGATGAGGATGACTGAAAATGAAGACTGATGATGATGATGACTGATGATGATGACTGATGATGATGACTGACGACGACCTCGACCACGACGACGACCACGACCACGACCACGACGACCACGACGATGACGACCACGACCACGACCACGACGACCACGACGACGACCACGACGACGACGATGATGATGATGATGAAGACTTATGATGAAGACTGACGATGAAGACTGATCATGAAGACTTATGATGAAGACTGATGATTAAGACTGATGATGAAGACTGATGATGAAGACTGGTGATGATGAAGATGATGAAGACTGAAGATGAAGACTGATGATAGAAGACTGATGATGAAGACTGGTGATGAAGACTGATGATGAAAATTGATGATGAAGACTGGTGATGATGACGAAGACTGATGATGATGATAAAGACTGATGATGATGATGATGATAAAGACTGATGATGATGATGAAGACTGATAATGATGATGAATACTGATGATGATGATAATGAAGACTGATGATGAAGACTGATGAAGACTGATGATGAAGACTGATGATGATGAAGACTGATGATGTTGACAAATGATAAAGACTGATTATGATGAGTGATAATGACTGATGAAGAAGACTACTGATGATGATGACTGATGATGATACACAAGGATGCTAACTTGATGATGAAGACTTATGATGATGACTGATTATGACGATGACTGTCTGATTATGATGACTAATGATGATGATGAATATAACTGATCATGAGTTGACTGAAAGCTAACTAATAATGATGAAGACTAATGATGATGATAACTTAAGATGGCTGATGATACAGACTGATGATGGGGATGACTGATGATGAAGACTGATGATGAAGGCTGATGATGAAGATTGGTGATGAAGGCTGCTGATGAACACTAATTATGATGATAACTGATGATGACTGATGATGGAGACTGATGATGAAGACTGATGATGAGGATTGATGATGAAGACTGATGATGAAGACTGATGATGAAGACTGATGATGAGGATTGATGATGACTGATGATGCTGATGACAGATGATGAGGATGACTGATGATGAGGATGACTGATGGTAAATGCTGATGATGAAGGCTGGTGATGAGGATTACTGATGATAAAGATGACTGATGATGAGGATGACTTATGGTGAATGCTGATTATGAAGGCTGATGATGAGGATTACTGATGATGAGGATTGATTATGAAGACTGGTGATGAGGATGACTGATGATAAAGGCTGGTGATGAAGGCTGATGGTGAAGACTGATGATGAAGACTGATGATTATGATGACAGGTGATGAGGATGACTGATGAAGAGGATGACTGATGATGGAGATTACCTATAATGAAGACTGATGATGAAAACTGATGATGAAGACTGATGATGAGGATTGATGATGAAGACTGATGATGAGGATGACTGATGATGAGGATGACTGATGATGAAAACTAATGATGAAGACTTATGATGAGGATTGATGATGAAGACTGATGATGAGGATGACTGATGATGAGGATGACTGATGATAAGGAATGATGATGATGGCTGATGATGAAACCTAATAATGAAGACTGATGATGATGATGACTGATGATGAGGATTGATGATGAAGACTGATGATGAGGATTGATGATGAAGGCTGATGATGAGGATGACTGATGATGAGGATTAATGATGAAGGATGGTGATAGCTGATAATGAGGATGACTGATGATGAGGATTGACGATGAAGGTTTATGATGAAGACTTATGATAAGGATGACTGATGATGAAGACTAATGATGATGACTGATAATGATGACTGATGATGACTGATGATGATGACTGATGATGATGACTGATGATGATGACTGATGATGTTTACTGATGATGATGACTGATGATGATGACTGATGATGATGACTGATGATGATGATTACTGATGATGATTACTGATGATGATGACTGATGATGATGACTGATGATGATGAGTGATGATGATGACTGATGATGATGACTGATGATGATGAATGATGACTGATGATGATGAATGATGATTATTACTGATGATGATGACAGATGACTACTGATGATGATGATGACTACTGATGATGATGATGACGACGATGATGATGATGACGACGATGACTACTGATGACGATGACCACTGATGACGATGACTACTGACGACGACGATGACTACTGACGAAGACGACGATGATGAACACTGATGATGAAGACTGATGATGAAGTCTGATGATGAAGACTGATGATTAAGTCTGATGCTGAGGATTGATGATGCAGACTGATGATGAGAATTAATGATGAAGGCTCATGATGAGGATTGATGATGAAGACTGATGATGAAGACTGATGATGAGGATGTCTAATGATGAGGATTGATGATTAAGGCTGGTGATGAAGACTTATGATGAGGAATACTGATGATGAGGATGACTAATGATGAAGGCTGATGATGAAGACTAATGATGAGGATGACTGATGATGATGAGGACTGATGATGAAGACTTATGATTAGGATGACCGATGAGGAGGATGACTGATGATGAAGACTGATGATGCAGACTAATGATGAGGATGACTGATGATGAGGATTACTGATGATAAGAAATGATGATGAGAACTGATGATGAAGACTGATGAGGATGACTGATGATGAGGATTGATGATGAAGGCTGATGATGAAGACTGATGATGATGAGGATGGCTGATGATGAAGACTAATGAGGAGGATTAATGATGAAGACTGATGATGAGGATGACTGATTATGAGAATTGATGATGAGGATTGATGATGAAGATGATGATTAACAGTTTAGAAATAAAAGGACGTGTAAAATGCTCCACAAATAACACTAAGGTACAAATGATAAAATATAATAATTTCTAAACTCCAACTCCACATTTGTTTTTATCTTCATTGATTGATGATCAGTAATCATCAGTCTGTCATCTGTTATCATAGCCATCATCAGTCATATGTTACATCAGTCATTGTGAGCTCCTTTCTCATCAGTATCAACATCATCATTCTCATTATTCTGATTTTGAAGCATTTTTTCTTGTCCTTTTGTTTCAGGAGCAGTCTGAATATGATCAGCTACAAAATTCAGTCCTTCCTTAAACTAACAGTTATTTGATTTTTGACAAGACAGTACCCAAGCAACGATTTTTGTTTAACACTTACTGGCTTTTAGTGCTTTTTTTCATTTAATTGTTTTTCTTTTACTAAAGTTGATGCTTAAATGTTTCGATTTGTAGAATAATTATAGTTCTGTTATTGACTCAACACAATTTTTCATTTTAAACGTTTTTTTTTTTTTTCAAAACCATTTTGTACACTTTACACTAATATGTGAGCTTAAGATTTATCCTGTTTAAACAGACTTTTTTTATAATACAGGGTCATTAGGTATTTTCTGGCTTAAGTGCTGCACAAAAAACAATGACACTGTTAAGACTTGACATGTATATTTATTCTCGCATCATTCTTTTTAAAAAAGAAAAGACAAATCATATTGCAATTCACATAATTGAAATAAATGTTAGAAGTTCATAAAGAATGGACAAAAGCAAAAACAACAGAAAACCCAATGCCTTAAAATAACCAGTTTACAAATTACAATTAGTGTGTACTCTACTATGTGCCATACTTGAATATTATTTGTGGAAATTATCAGCACCAATTGTTTCATCAAAAACAAAATCAAATAGATAATTAAACTTTATTTTTTTAATATTTGGATTTAAATGACCAAAATACAAATACAGTCATAGAAACATACCTATTTGAAATTGATGGGGAGTACTTTTAGCNCCCCCAAACAGGGCCTTGACACAAGATTGTTTGCAACAAAACTGACCATAAGAGTTAATCTTATGTATTATGTACAGTACATAAGGCCCATCACTTAATCTTTTGATCACATATCAAATGGAAACCAATTTAAAACTAAATGTCACAGTGACCTTGACCTTTGAACTTGTGACCCCAATTTCAATAGGGGTCATCTACTGTCCAAGGCCAATGCACATGTGAAGTATCAAGCCAATTGGTGAATCAGTTGACGAGTAATTGATCAGAAACAATTTTTCACTTATTGTGACAGTGACCTTGACTTTTGACCTAGTGACTCCAATTTCAATAGCAGTCATCTACAGTTAAAGGCCAATGCACATGGGAAGTATCAAGCCAATTGGTGAATCAGTTGACGAGTTATTGTTCAGAACAATTTTACACTTAGTGTGGCAGTAACCTTGACCTAGTGACCCCAATTTAAATAGGGGCCATCTACTGTCCAACATTAATGCACATTGGAAGTATCAAGCCTATCAGTCCTTCTGTTCTCAAGTTATTGATGGTAAACAATTTTCACTCTTAGTGTCATAGTGACCTTGAACTTTTACCTAGTGATTCCGAATTCAATAGGGTCATCTACTGGCAAAGGCCAATGAACATAGGAAATATCAAGTCAATTGGTAAATCCGTTCACAAGTTATTGATTGGAAACAAACTGGTCTACCGACAGACAGACCAACATCCAGCAAAACCAAATAACCCCTCTTCTTCGAAGGGGGGCATGATAACTATATAAACTAGAGCTTTGTCACTAACGTGACGTATACCCCCACATGCTGCATTGACACAGAATATTTTGCATGCTGTCTCACAAAACAAGAGAAGCTTATTTATGGCAATTTTTGGCCTTTGACCTCAAAGTGTGACCTTGACCTTGAAGAAATTGACGTAATTCTTTCGCGCGACACACCATCCAATGATGGTGAACATATGTTCCAAATGATTTCAAAATCCCTTGATGAATGACATAGTTATGGCCCGGACAAGCTCATTTATGGCCATTTTTGACCTTTGACCTCAAAGTGTGACCTTGACCTTGGAGATATTGACGTAATTCTTTCGCGCGACACACTGTCCAATGATGGTGAACATATGTGCCNATAAAGGGATCTTTGTATTTTGCGAGCAAGCAAATGCCCGGATGTTAATCTTATTTCTGATTGGCTTAAAGTATATTGATGCTCTTGTTTTAATTTTGAGAAAAATAGTTCCCTACAAATATGTCTGTTGTTTGATTATTGAAAAGATGAAGTAAATACTTCTCATAACTATTACAGGCTTCTTTGAGATATGTGTACTAAGTGGTAATTGACGTTATACTTACGTCATTATTATTTACGAGACTGAGCGACTTTTTCATTCGGAAGCTAAGGTCAAAGTTATATCTTTGTTGTTTGTTTTTTACTTTTCATTATACTGTTACGATCGCTTCATTTTCATTTAAGCATAAAATTATCATGTATTTGTATATGACGATAAGCTTGTTATGCTTAAGTCAAAATAAAAATTCTGTTCTGTTCTTAATCAAATTATTCAAAGAATTTCAAATAATATGCAACATAATTTGCAGATTAATATAAAAAAAATTAATTTGACCCCCTCTCTTGCCGCCCAAATCGCAATGCAAATGTTTGCCGTCACAAAGTTTAACGATATTACAGCCCTAAAAAAACTCGCCAGTCTTCTGCAAGAAACAAGACAATTATTTATCCGTTAAAACTATTTAAAGTAATGTACCCCAGTAATAAATACATTGAAAAAGTATGTTATCACAACATTAAATACGACAAGATTCACCTTGTTAAAAATACATTACTATGTACGCAAAAAGTTAGCTTAAAATGTTAGGAACATATTTATTGGAATGATTGCATCTATGAAACAAGTTTGGGAACTACGATAATTTAATCAAAATCTCGTTCCCATCCACGTTTTTAAGGAAATTGTTCGCAGTTTTTTTTTCCCAAATGTTATTAGATATGCTTACAAATCATTAATGTTTTTAATAGTTTTAAGTAATTTTAATAGTAAGAAAAAAAAGTTGCATTTTTTTTTCAATGTCGACAGGAGTCGAACCCGTATCCTCTGGGACCGTAAGCGAATGCGTTACTACTGCGCCACGCAAACTTTAATTAAATGCCGCGAAACATAACACCTATAGTTAACGTTATCTATATCGTCTGCCAATATCCGGGCATTTTTTCGACCAAAAAACGCACCTGACTGTGGGGCGTGTTTCTGATTTTCGATCTAATCGTCTATTGGCATACTGCCAACAGACTACGATCAATTGAATTTTATTTATATGTGTACCAACCGAGTTTTTAATACGATTATTATACTCCGTTTTATTGTTTGATTAGTGTGATTTTTAACAATAATTGACACTACATTGTATATTGATTTTGTTTTTATTTATGTTTGTCTATATGCAATCGACGCTATATTGATAATACCTTTAGACCTTCTATCATTAAAACCCTGTGTGTACTCACGTGCATATTTAATATCGTTTTACTCAATAAACTATAAACAAATTATTTAGCATATGGTTGTAAATAGCAAACTTATTTCGCTCACTTCTTCTGTCCCTCGCATATGAGGGTTTAACCAAAAATACAGTTAGCTCGTGTCAAGAATATCAATAATTACATACAGAATCAGCATTTCAATACTATGGTGGTGTAAACCCCAAAATGTGCTGGTAAACTAACGGCGGGGGGGGGGTTAGATTTTAGAAAAGTCTTTTCTATCATAGTCTTGGCATGTGTCTGGTATGACTGGGTTTTGAGGTATTGTGTCATATTCTGCAATCTAAATAGGCGCCTGTGATTAGACTCTCATACAAGTTACCCACTCATGTCAAATTACAAATCACAGTTCTTTTGTTTAATGTTATTCCATAGATCTATAAACAGGACTAACATTTCGAGGGAATTGCAAATCGATAACTTGTCGAGAACCGGACTCGTGCATTCGTCTGCGCGTCTAGCAGACTTGAAGCTTTGTCATGCAAACAATACAATAACGGAATGATGCGGATCGATATTTTAGATCATTAACCATTCCGGATGAGTCTTGGTTTACAGATGCTGTGATAATTTGTATGGACGCGTTACATTTGTACTCGGCAAGACGATACAACTAGAGGTCGGTTGGTGTCGCCAGAAGTGTGTATTAAAGTGCTTGCCATCGCCCAGAACAACTAATACTATCAAGTAAGAATCGTGTATGCATGTTGTTCTCGTATATTGTAATAAGCATTAAAATAAGCCCTGCTGTTGTTTTTGCGTTTGGTACAGCTGTTTTTTGTTGTTGTTTCATTTTGATGGTTGAAACCAGCGTTGAAAAAAACTGCTAAAAATTCACATTGTTTCACCGCATTTGGAGACTGACCCAGCATCTAATTTCAAAGCAATTTAGTGCAATACAAATATATACTGATAATTAACCAAATGGGGTTATTGAATCTATATTGTTTATGATTACATGCAATATTCGATTAAACGTTGATGCTCTTGAATAACTTTTGCATTGTCGTCTATAACACTAGTGAGACATATACCATCGTGAGTGACGATTGAATGCTTGAATCTTTCAATGATTTAAAAGAATAAATGTGTGACCCGCGAATTCTTTTTAAACCTTAGATTACAGGTAACCACAATTACATAATCATTTTTTTTAAGAATGCGGCTAGAAAATATTAATCATGAACCAATTGTTTTGTTCCGCTATTGGAGAATTTCCCCTATTAGCAACTCGACTGTACAAAACGATTACTTATCGATGATTCATTCAAATATAATATGTTCACCTTAACCGCATCAGGAGTTGTATTCGCCTACATTTCGTCTCTACAAAACCGTCTAATCATATAATTAGTCAATATTATTCATTTTTTAAAGGTGTTAAACATGACACTATTGGAAAGGGATAATCATAGAATATTGTATGATTAAATAAGAGGCATTGAGATTTATGTATGTGTTGTTTATCACTTTTTGTTTGTTTTATAGGATTGTATGTGAGTTGAATATGTTAATGATATTATATTAAACCTATTTATTTTAGTTCGATTGCATAAGGCTTTTTGAAAAGATCTCGAGTCCATTCCCTGGGTAGAACCAGTGCTTAGTTTCTTTAAGGGAGATCTAAAAAACACTCACATACCGTACAACATATCTTTTCCACCACGGCGACCTCAGCTTATTATATTGTGTGGGTGTTTAATTGCGTTAAGTCGATCCGCGTCGTCACGACGTCATTTTGATGGGACTTATTAATGACATTTTAATGACAGATTTCCTGATATAGTAGTTTTTAATTAATGTTGCATAATGTCTTTTACTATTACTCAAAAATTAGATGAAATGGATCAAACGTTTCTTATTATTTATTAATGGTGATGTAGGAGGACAAGTTTTAATAACATTACTATTTTTCACCATGCGATTCACTCACATATCAGACATATACAATGCCTGAATAAACTATAAACTACGGTATATCCCGGTCGTAGCGTTATTTTGTTTAACAATCCGTCGTATGCTCGATTCAAATGTGGACGGACACTCTTTTGTAGCTCTATGAGATTTTGCTTATTTTATTTTGTGTCGTTTTTTTAAAAAGAGATCGAGTTTGGTAGGTCAGCGTTTTGTTAGAAACTTGAAACTTACATCACCAAATTTCTGCGAGCAAGTGACTTTAAATTTAAGTGGTTCCAATATAACCAGACCAGAGGAATAAAAACGTAATAGGATAACTTGCATTAAGAAGTTAAAATATCAACTCGACAATGATCTGTGTGACATAGGTCGATTGCCAATATATATTTAGATAAAGGATTAACTGATATCGTACAGATAAGAATAACAAAGTGACTGATCCGGCGTAAGAGTTTTGGTGGTTAGGGCGATCTATCTGATGTAGATCATTTGAATTGATATGAGCCTAGCTCTGTGAAAAGGGGGTTTAATGCATATGCGTAAAGTGTCGTCCCAGATTAGCCTGTGCAATCCGCACAGGCTAATCAGGGACGACACTTTCCCCTTAACTGGATTTTGGCTAATAAGAGCCTTTCTTTAAACGAAAACTATTATAAAAGCGGAAAGTTTCGTCCCTGATTAGTCTGTTCGGACTGCACAGGCCAATCTGGGACGACACTTAACGCAAATGCATTTAGCCCCATTTTGTCACAGCGCGACTCACATAAGATCTGTGTGTGTGTCTTCATTTTTAT
Organism: Dreissena rostriformis; assembly: GCA_007657795.1. Taxonomy (NCBI): domain Eukaryota; kingdom Metazoa; phylum Mollusca; class Bivalvia; order Myida; family Dreissenidae; genus Dreissena; species Dreissena rostriformis. The sequence goes on from VMBQ01000100.1 coordinate 295,470, forward strand.
CGAGTGCAACGGGAATGTCTCCCATATGGCCATCGCCCCCAGAAAGACGTGTTAGTTGGTTACGGGGGATAGTGCAAGATACAGGAGACACCCCGTTCCAGAGGTGACCCTGGGTCTTTTTAGTGCCCGGTGTATAGCACCTAGTACACTGCACCTCGGTTTAACGTCTCATGCGAAAGACGAGTTAGTAGGTTAGGTGCAGCGGGGGATCGAACCAGCGATCTCTGGATTGTGAAGCCAGTGTGTTACCACTAGACCACGGATCCGCTACATAAACATAAGATCTATATTATTTGATTGTCAAGGGTCAAACTGAACACAACACAAACAATATTGTCCGTCAAACTTTATACCATCTTTTGAAATTTAGAAATCTTTCGTTAAGGAAGATGCTCACAGATTTTCGGATTTTAAAATATTGTCATTTAATGTATTTAAATAACAAAAACATGTAACCTTTGGAAGAATAAAATAGCGAATACAAATGTTTGCCGTCGGCGGCCTGTCCGTCGCCGAGCTTCGAAGCTGGGTGCTTTAAAAAAAATCTTCCGCGCGTTCGTGGGCATTTCAAGCTTTAGAATTTAAATCGCCAAAAAAGTATGGTGGATAGGTCGGCCCAACTTTTTTTGGTCGTTAACTTTTTACAAGCAAACATGAATATGCAATGACATTCAGAAATCTTTCGAATCTGTATTTAACATAATTTCTTTTGTTCATTTTAGTTAATATACAGTTAATTTGGAGATGAATGTATATAATATGATCGCAAACTGAATAGTAATTTTAGTTAATTTCGCAAAAATAATCGAACATTCAACCTCGAATACCAAGAAACCCGTTTAGGGTCGGCACGAAAAAATAAGGTCGGTTGGGTTAATGGAAAAAAAAACTTGTTTAAAGCCTTACCTCATGACCGATTACACGCGTAATACATGCTTTATAATTAAATATGATAATAGAAGAGTATCCATTAACAAAACTACATTTCTTAATCGCGAGTTTTATCTCGCTTTTTTAACTATAATGTTTACTTCTTTTGGAATCTAATATTAATTTGTTTCGAAAATGGTCATTTTGCCCATTTTTAAACAGGTCCCGTTACCAAACAGCAGCGATTTACGTTCCGAGAAACCCAGTGTGTAAAGGGCGTTTTAATTAAATGAGATCCCACTTGTGTTGTTTTTTATGCAAAATCCCGTCTGCTCGATTTTTTGTTGCACCTTTCCCCCTTCCACAGTCATTAAGAGTTTCCAAGAACTATCGTTTAAATGAGTAGGCTATTAATACAGAAAGCATATACACATTACGTTTAAACTTATTGGGGGAATACCGTATTATATGTACAGCGAGATATATACTATACTTTAATTACGTGTAACGTGTCAATGACCGGTTATCCTGAACTATAAGTAGCACTGTAGGCGTTACACTCCCCTCTCACAGTAATTTGGTTGACTATCCCGTGCGTTAAATGTCAAAGTTCACAAAAACTAAACGAATAGTTGTAACAACATACATTTTCTACCACATCATTCGATTGTGCAACACCTTGTAAGTATATAATGCAGTGTCATGATTTTGTTCCTGGTCTTGTGAAACGTGTGTTTCAGCAAAAGTAATGATATGTTTAAGAGGCCTTTTTTGATTTATGTTTTTCCAAGGTACATACCGTCATGTAAAGGAAAATCATTGAAACCAGAATGGAACAGAATAATCTCGGTTATCATAAAAAATCAGTGCAATAAGGGCTTAAAAGATCTACTTCCGGAATAGACTATTATACTTTTTGTATACGTTCGCATGAAAGACATTTCTTTAACATACTTATATATGTATACTCATACTCATATTACTTTATAACTATAATGTTCATTTGGGTTAACAGTAAACTATCGATAATATTATATGCATGTGTACGTCATCATTTTTGAATGAAATAATATATTTTCCAGCAGAACAACGTACGTGTATTTATTCGTAATCATATATTAAAACATTTATTCATGTTCCCTGTCCCTAACTGGCGAAAGGTTAAGTGACGATCACCAATTCGTCCGTATGTGAACTGGTCTCTTTAAAGGTGTTAACTAACCTTAACTTACAGTCGCGTGCGAAGTGGTTGTAGTAGGAGAAATGTCGTCTGGTCGATACATGTTGACTCAACAACGAGTCACAGATATCAAGGCGACAATTTCCAATAGCCCCGAAGACAAAAGAGATGATCAACTAAATGCGATAAAGACTTTTGTGAAGTTTTTCAATGAAAAGACGAGTCTCTCATAAGGAAGCATTCGAGTTTTAACAGATCTGTGCATTTCGCTAGTGTATTCTCGGTGAGACATGTACTTGTGACCGGGATTATTAATCACGAAAGTTTGATTGATGCTCATTAAACAGGTTGGGCTAATGATTAATGGGATACAAACAGGTAAGTAAATTGTTGATCAATTTGTCATATAGTATAAGCAAGCACGTTTTTGAGTGTATTATAACATATTTCGCGAGCAAATAACCTGCTTTCCACTATCACCATTATCAGCAACAGCCGAAGTCACACCAACAATTGCAAAAACAACAACAGAAATATAATGCGTGAGTTTAACGGTTAATAGCACATTAGTTATTTCACTTTTACAGTTTAGCTGTTTAGTAATCTATACGTGAAATACACTGTATACGAAAAATGTGATCCAAATTGTTGGATTCCTTGAAACACGGACGGATCTATTGTTGACGATATAAGCGATAAGGTAATGTTTGAGACACGTTTTGAATCTTCGTTGTATCATATATAATTCTATATAGGTATTTATAAATTGGCTTGTTGTCAAGTATAAAACATGCAATACAACGTATGCAAGGTCAAAAACAGTTCCAGTAACAACTGGGAAGTTAGCAAATTAAATTGGATTTTTTTTAATTACAACAGTGCATTGGTAGTACGCATCAAGCACGTAAGATAAAGTTTTCAGTATAACTCAGTAAAAGAATTGAAATACATATCCTTTTTATTTAACTATTACTCAATGCTGCAATTCTATTTTTGATGCAATACTTATTTCACTTTAGTATGAAACGTGCCAAATGGATAAAGAAAAATGCAGGTGCTAGCATTGCACTCGTTTGCACAATCGAGAAATGCGTCGATGTAGGCCAAGATTTGCCTTTTATATTATATACCTTGCAAGGTTATATGGGTCCATTATATTATAATGTGTATGCATGGGTATTTGTATGACAATTTGATATGACATACCTGCATAAGTTTTTGTAGTTTACGATTGCAGTCATTCAATGTTTTAGTGTCAACTAGGAGAATGAGCGATTGAGTTGAAGCTGTTGAAACCTATTTATAATATTTTATAGAGAGCCGCCACTTACAGCTAGGCCGGTACATTAAGTTGTACACTGCACAGGCTAATCCGGGACGATATTTTACGCACATACATTAAACCCACTTTTCAGAGAGCGCGGCTCATTTATAATATTTCAACTTTTAATAGGGAGCCGCCACTTACAGGTCGTTACATAAAGTTATGACAGCTATATAACTTCCGCACAATGCACTTAAATAAATGATGATGGATTTCCTGAAATTTATTGCTCATATAATGAGTTTTTATTCAAACATATCTCAACAACGCTTAAACAATACAGTCTTAAGTTACTTAACATACTTATTTATGCATTCTGTCCAGCGGATAGTGGCTTTTTGGAAACTGAATTATTCAAATTTTGGAGATTTACTTTACGTGTATCACCGTAAATACAGCTCCTCGCTAATTGGATTAAACATGAGTGTAGCTTCGAGAAGACAAGTAAAGGTGAATGAATACATTATGTAGAATAGCTGGTTTCTCGATTTGTGTGTGAACGACTATGTTTGACATTTTCTTATGTATTGTTTGTATTGGTAAAAGTATCGAGCAACGAGTAGCAATATTAATTAACATGTGAACATGCTGGAAGCAATGAAACTAGGAATACATACCGATATATCGTATTTCATTTGTTTTAAACATGTACATTGATAATAAGCTGTTTGTTTCCTTGTTTCAGCTAGATCTTCAATGGGTAGGTAGGTCGGCTAAACTGTTTTCCTTTACCTTTTTTTCATGTTTTCCACTTAAAAATGGACATTCAAGGACAGAAATCGTCCAAAGCTCTATTCAACACCCTTTCTTTGCAACTAAAAGGTACGTTTTCTGAAATGATCGAATGTAGCAAAAAATGACCAAACACTCGAATTACCAAACAAGCTTAAGGTTGGCTTCGTGGAAACAAATAACGTTTTACGCCTTACATAAAGCCAATCGTGTCAGAATGAATTCAATTCTTTTACCCGAAACATAAGTCGATATCGCATATACCGGTACCGGTACCGATGTTAATTTAACTGACCATTGAAATGCGCGTTTACCCACAAAAGTAGAATTCACCTTAAATTAATGACGCAGCATCTTTCTATCGGTAATACACCAAGGTGTGATCGATGGTTTGTCGATTTTTATTTATTGACATACTTTTATATATTTAACTGATACAAAAAGCCTTTTTGGTGAAACTCCGTTTAAATAAATAAGTTGATGAGTATAGATCTAAATATATAAACAGCAGTTCAGCGCGAGTTTCGGTTTCGGGTTATTTCCCTTAAATAGTTTGTGTCAGATGAAAAAACTTACAAACAAAAACTAGATATTGGTGTTAAACAAAATCTTTATGTAAATCGTATTAAGTTGTATTTAAGACAACGTTTGATTTATAACTATCTGTTTTTCCGTATTAACAACTACCCTAACTGGATGCCGAGGTCTCTATATTATAAGTGTTGTGTGTACTACTAAGTTATTTTTGCTCCACGGGTATTTAACTGAAACGAAACTATAATTTACATTCCATTTAATCCCGTACACTTAGCTAGATGTCATTATATACATCTATACACGTGAATGAGTCAACCGCTTGAACACGCTATTTAATACCAACGCATTGCTTGCCTCCCGTATTGAAACCGTATTTTGTTAAATAGCATGGTTTTATATCGTGGCCTCATTACCATCTTTGACTGCTCACTGAATTTCTTCAATAAGAGCATCGGTTGATAAGATTACGCTTTAATGTGAGGGTCATCACGGCCCGTATGTAATGTTTAACTGGTGTTCAGACGGAAGATAAAAAATATCACTTTTATTTTCGTAGCGTATTAAAATCGTGCAACACAGCTGGTGTGAATTACAGGTAACATGGACTCTAAAGAAGTAACAACAGCTTTCCTAGGTTTCGATTTCAAAGAGCAACGGCAGAGCGTTTAAACGGTTATGGATAGTTTAGATGTACACGTACACGTGAATGAAATTTCTCAAACATTTATGTGTTAATCTCAGTGAAACAATCCAATGTAATAATTCATGTTTAGTGGAAATACTCTACATCCTCAAAGGATGATACCTTGGTAAGAATCGGATTATTTATTATTATTATTATTATTATTATTATTATTATTATTATTATTATTATTATTATTATTATTATTATTATTCCATCAGGTTTATACTCCTAGATTTATTATTCCACAAGAAGCATACTCATAGGTTTATTATTTCATCAGCTGTATACTCCTGGGTATATTATTCCACAGGCAGCTCACGACAAGGTTCATTATTCCGTCAGCTGTATACTCATATGTTGATTATTACATCTGCTGTATACTATTATTTTTTTTTCTTAATTTCAACTGCTGTATACTCCAATTATTATTATTCCGTCGGCTGTATACTGCTAGGTTTATTATTCCGTCGGCTGTATACTCCTAAGTTTATTATTTCATCAGCAGTATACTCCTAGCTTTATTATTCAATCTGATGTATACTCCTATGTTAATAATTTCAACTGCTATTTACTCCAAGGTTTAGTATTCCGTCGGCTGTAAACTCCTAAGTTTATTATTCCGTCAGCAGTATAATCCTTAATTTATTATACAAAATGCTGTGTACTCCTAGGTTTATTATTCCATCAGCAGTATACTCCTATGTTTATTATTCAAGTTGTTGTATACTCATAAGTGCATTATTCCGTCAGCTGTATACTCATAGATTTATTATTCTGTCAGTTGTATACTCCTAAGTTTATTATTCCGTCAGTTGTATACACCTATGCTTACTATTTCGTCAGCTGTGTACTCCTACTAACAGTTTACTGTATTCAAAATCGTATATTGTGTCACCATCGGTTTTCAAATAAGTCAACACTCGGTTTCATGCAGGCTATATGGTGCAATTTACTTGCCGGTAGTTCCGATATTTTATCACAATACTTGTTTGTCGCCAGAAATGTGAACTACATCAATTGGACTTATATTCCATATTTTATTACCGTTATCTATCGTACTCAAAGACACGACACTTACCACAATCATTAATACCGCAGATGTTTGCATTCCTTTATGAATACCTCTGCATGTATTATCTCACCGTCCGAAGAATACGGTGTCAACATTCTTTCTCTTACATTTCTACCTTGATAAATTGGATAATGCATAACTGGGAGCATAATTTAATATGGGAACCTATGTCATTGTAAACTGTAAGTGAATCGATACATATGGTAATGAATACTTGGATATTACTGTATTCATAGTACCTCGATGATTTATTTTAATGTATTTTAAAAGTAACCGGTGTATTATTCTATTTACGAAAGGAGAAAGAAGTAAATGATTTTATATGCAATTTGAACCACCTCAATTGAATTGATATTTATTATGAGAATTAAATAAACTATTAATGAGATAATACTGTGGCGTTTTAGTCCTGATACTTGAATACTTATACATGTATACTACATATTTGTTTGACCCAAATGCTCAGATGTTGTTTACAAGGACTGATCACGCATACGCAACAATGATAATTCAACAACACTAAAAAAATTGTTAAGAAAGAACGCTGTATTTTTTTTTAATACGTTCTCTGTTTTTTGTTGGTTATACATTTAGTTTAAACCTATTTATTTTAGCTCGATTGCATCGAAAGCCTAAGGCTTATTTGAAATGCTCTCGAATCCGTTTCCTGTGACTAGAACCAGTACTTGAAGTCTATGGGGAGATCTAAAGAACGCTCCGACAGTGGGGATCGAACCCTTGACCTCCCGGTCGCTAGGCGGACACCATATCCATTTGACATGTCTTCTTTCAGACACGAGACAAAAGAGGAGATTTGACAGCTGGAAATTTGCTTCAGACGATATTGTAAGATTATTTCAAGCAACAATTATTAAGATATAAATAAGCGTGGATAAATTTTAAAACAAAGCGGAATAACGTTATTAACTAGTGCCGCTTAAAAAACACGAAACTAATGCAGAAAATGTAACGGTTGTTGACATTTTGATTATGATTGCCGATCATAAAACTCTACTGAACGAAAATATACTCTGTACTTGGCTTATTCAGTTTAGTACTTCAGTCAATGGGTCATTGTCTGAACTATTACTTATTCGTCAAGTGTTATTTGGAGCTTATTACGCGTTTATATTTGAAAATGCAGTGGTTTTATCCAAATTTTGTTTTCGAAACTGTTATAGAAGTGCAAATATTGATGAACTAGTAATGACCATGCCGTATGTATTAAATTTCCTTCCTATACTCGCAGGCATGGTCCACCTTATTCGAGACAGCAACTTAAGTTTGATGAATAAAGCGCATCTGCAAATGTGTTCCACATGTTTTGAGTGCATATAAAAATTAAAACATAATCAAAATGAGCCTGTTCTTCAATGCGTTAGCATAAGGTTTCTTACTTATTATTTTTGGAGAAAAATGTCACTTAAACGTATCATTTTGCTCTTTCAATGTGATGAATGTGTTCTGCTGTGAATATCGATGAACTTTTACCTAAACTTGACCTTTTTGTACTCATTTCCATCCGCCAGATACACATCCTTCTTTCCTAATAGTTGAATCCTACTGTGCTAATAACAGTATCCGTTCGGGGGATCTCAAAATTATATATGCATCGTTTGTCACAACATAATAAATGGCAGGTTGCTCGAACTAAACACCGGTATTAAATGGTCATGATAAAAGCGTTGGTGGTTCAAGTATAGTCACAACATTGTTCTAAAAATGATACTTTGTTATATTGCCCTTATTGTATATGTTATATACTTGGGTGGAAATAAAAGTTCTGTTCTGTTCTGTTCAGTAAAAGTTGAGGAAGATTATATCCTTTTGTAGTAGTGTTGGTAGAAGAAGTGGTTGTAATAATTATGGTATTAGTGGTTTTGGTTGTATAAGTAGTTATGGAGAAAGTTAATAGCGCAGAAGGGAATCTGAATGAAATAGAAGTGGATGTACTATACTTGTATTATGGAAGAAATGCCAGTAATTGAAGTAGTGATTAAATTAGCAGTATGGGTTTTGTACAATTTGTTGTTGTCGTGTGTTTGAATGAAACGGTTGCGGTTATAGAAGTAGATGATGTAAAGAACAGTATTAATTAGTGTACTAGAATATTGGTTGCAGAAGTATCTGTGGATATAGGAGTAGCGGTTGAAATAATAGATTTGGAAGTAGGGGTAATGTTAGTGGTTGTAGATTTGAATGTGATATAGGAAATAGTAGTGGAAATAGATGCTGTGATTGCAGTGGTTGTTGTAGTTGCAGAAGTGACTGTAGTTGCAGTTTTAGTGTTCGTATATGTTGTGTTTGTGTCAATACCTGTGGTAGTTGTGGTTGTGATTTTCTTATTTGTAAAATATGTGGCGAATAAAATTGAAAACAAAAATAAAGCAGCATTGGTTAATGGTGTGATTACTAATTAGTTAGATCTAAACTTTAGCTTGACGCTAAGAAATCTGATCTTGTATCAAATTTCCTTTATTTCTTTTCATTTCAATAAATGTCCTTGTCAAATATATATATATATATTTATATATATATAACTACTTCATATTAAAATATTTAAGCAGCCGTTGAGAAATTTTAGAAGCCAAATATAAATATAAGCAGCTGTTATGTTATTTTGGCAGCTGATAATGCTTATATAGTCAAAACAAATATCGTTCTTCAAAACCTGATTCCGTCTATTTTTCCTATCAAAGAACATATAACTTTTGTTTTCATATGGAACCTAACCATCATCATGATATGCGTTATAACGTATGATGTTATCTCATTGCCATACCTACAAATACTGTTTCAAATGAACTAATGTGGAATTCATACCACTTAGTTAGAGATATGAAAGGGATATGTCTAATTAAAAATACATTCTACCAATATCTTGCAAACGAACGATTCTTTCGGAATAGGAAGAAAATTGCATCGATGTAAAAGAACTTGTGATGTAAGGGAAATTTACTTATAAAGCTACATTTAACATTTTTTACGGTGTACTGAGTTCAACCTCCCCATCTTCCTCTTTGAAGTCGCATTTACTCTGCTTGACTTCTTTATACACAGATGTTGCTTCAATAAATGTTTCAGTTTTTACGATGAAACAATTTCAGCGTCACACGTGTGTCAAGGCAACCTTACGCGAGTCGGTCGCTGAATTTATAAAGATCGTCTTTTTCTTTGCAGTTGCAGTTGAACACTCTGGATAGTGGCCGTTTAACACTCTGGATAGTGGCCGTTTAACACTCTGGATAGTGGCCGTTTAACACTCTGGATAGTGGCCGTTTAATACTCTGGATAGTGGCCGTTTAACACTCTGGATAGTGGCAGTTTATCAGTCTGGATATTGTATATGTGCATTTTTAAACAATACCGCATGCATTCAGTTATGTTTAATTAATGCTCAACATAGGCAAACATTTCACAGACGCTTGTCATTATTTCAGCGTCTGAAGGATGAATGTCGCGGTACCGGATGTTCAAGAGTGCTCCCGGCGATTTGGCGCGTTCCGGATATGCTCCCAAGCGCTCTGCGTCGCTCTAAATGACACATGTCGTAAGTATTAAGTAATTGTTCGGGTTCTATATGGAATGCAATAAAGATAGATCGCATTAATCAGTGCACAGACAACAATGCAGATATTAGGCAGTAAATGATAAGGAGACATTGATGCTAATAATGTCCTCTGGTAAATCGAATATCTCTTTATTCGAAATTCTGAATACTTTGCAGAATTCCGTAGGATTCAGGTATGTATCGTGCAACTTTTTGAACATCAATGCATTCAGCTGTTAGACGTGCATTTTAACATTCTTTGGATACAAGTGCTTACCTCAATATAGTCTTCAATACAACACAACAGTGGTGGGTTTAATTTAGTCAGCAACGTCAAACGTTTTGTGAGTTAGTGGCTTAAACAATAACATCTTTATATCGCTACAATAAAACGAAACTTGATCATTTACTTCAAAATGCACCTAAGATGCATATGAGAATACTTGAACGTTTACGCTAATAAATAAAAGCATAACAGGCAAACTTGAATTTTTCAAGAGCGACACCGAAAATAAAACCCGCTATTCGACCGGTTCCAAAATATTAAATCTACACTACATAAAATGTACGAAAAACACGTATTCAAGACACTAACGTGTACATGTCCGTTGTAGAGCAGGCATATTAATATAATTTATATGACACTGCTAAGCTAAATTAGTACTTTACATTTTTAGATCTTACCAGATCAATACATTTTTGCAGCCTGTAGAGAAAGCAACGACTTCCGGTGCGCAAAATCTGTGTGCATATCAACCCACTTCCGGTGTGACGGGAAACCAGACTGTCCCGGGGGCGAAGACGAAGCTGCGTGTCCGAGTAAGTGGCGAAATATTGAGCACTAAACTACTGTTTTGATAAATAGCTTGACTATTTATATGAAATGTAAATCAACATAAGATACCTTGAAATGCCCACATCCGTAGCAGTCCGCACAGGCTAATCAGGGACGAAACTTTCCGCCTAAACTAGATTTTCGTCAAGAAGAGTCTTCCTTGAAACAAAAAAAATGCAATAAAAGCGGACAGTGTCGTCCCTGATTAGCCTGTGCAGACTGCACAGGCTAATCTAGGACGACACTTTACGTACACGCATTAAACCCCCTTTTTACAGAGCGAGGCTCAGGTTTATTTTGATTATTCATGTATCTCATGCGACTATTACAATTAGTATACTTTAGTTAACGTCCATTACGCACAGCACAACTCACGTTTCGTAATTATTTTTTAGAATGAGAAAATGTTTTATGAACAGCAATAATATCATCTTGTTTTCTTCTATTGTAGGTATGGGTCACTTGGTGTCCGAGCGACCAGATGAGACGTCAATGGCTGTGATCGTCACCCTAGCAACCATATGCGCTCTGTTCTGCATCGTCATCCTTGTAATGGTTGCTAGGTTAGTCATCAAAAAGCGGAAGGCGAATACCTCCACAGACTACAAGTCAGGTAAAGTTTTATGCACTGTATTTGGTTTTCGTTGTTTCTTGTTTCTATGATAACCAGATTTGAGTTGTTAAAGTTATTTTCTCGTTATAACACCTATTAGTCAGTTTCACTTTATCAGTATTTAAAGAAACCAAATTAATGCATGTGTCGTTAAGCTAAGTTCACCTTTTCATTTTCCAGGATGTACGGAACCATTCCGTCGGTCGTATATTACGGCTGATACAAGTTCGTCAGACGATACCGATAAATCTAGTCGAAGAATCATCAAGTATTACCCAATAGTCCCTGAATCCAAAGAAGATTTCTATTTAGCGCCGTGTAAGAAAATTAGTTTAGAAAAGTTCACGGTTAGCACAGAACGTAACACGAGTCGTGACGTCATCGACTGTGGAGACAGGACGAAAAATGTAAAAGACGAAAATGTTGCTATTAGCGAATGCTTGGAAATACACCTAAATGATGTTATGGACAAATCAACTAAAGCGGAAGGTCTTGGGAAATACATGTTCAAGCCGAGATTAAAATACACAAACTGCAATGAAATATTGTTCAAAGACAAAGACGAGAAAGAGAAACTTTACGTTATTAATAGTTATAAACACTGTGCGGGGAAAAGTATCGTTCAGTCGACCTTGACCTTCGATAAGGACCCTGACAATTTTACAGCAAAGTTTAACAACGAGTTTTTGTGTTCCTCCACACCACGACAAGGCGCTAGGCAGTTAATGTTGTTAAATATCCCGGCCATATCAACCGACAGTATCAATAATAATGTTTGAACAGTGTCATAAGCAAATTAGTAATTTCAACAAAAAGTATAAATAATAATCTGTTATCTAGGTGTCGTTATCATAAGCAAATTAGTAATTCCAACAAACATGTGTTGAAGCTTCTTTGTGTATGCCCTCTAGACAGATACAAAAAAAACTTGCTTAATAACTAATGCGCATGTGAGCATAATAAATAGTTGGTGCATTTTGGGAGTATAGTTTTGGGATATTCTAGACTCTGGGCGAGAATATGATATGAATACAAAGTTACATCGTTGTATGCTTGCAAATAAGATACATGATAGAGTTTGTTTTTTTTGTTCTATACATGTATTTTATATCGATTTCTGTTAAAAAGTCTACAAAACATGTTGATATATCAAATGTGCTTATGTAATTTATAAATATTTTTTGTATTGGCATGATATTGCAATAATTATCTAGTCAGATATCGCTCTATATTTCACCTCCTACAAAAATGACCTTATCCGATTGGCTTAGAGCGGTTACGAGCCCATGGTGTATTTTCCATACACCCCGAGCTATTTCCACACACCCCGAGTAATACTCCTATCAACGTAAAAAATGGCGTCTGTTCGATAAACTGCTAGATAAGTCTTGTTATTAAAATATAATATATAATATATAACATNGGTGAGATATAATCGTTAATCGTATGAAATTACTGAGGGTTTATATCCCATACACCATCAGTTACTAACAGTGTAACTAATAATACTCTAAATACCCAGCATTGAGTATTTACATTGATTGTTTGTAATCTGCAAGTACCTGCGCTAATATTCGGATGGGCATAATACTCAGATATTGAATATAGAGTCTTACGGTTTTTGCAATGAATGTGCAAATGTTATTTTGTTTGTCTCTTTGAAGTTACAGTTGTTATAGTTAACGTCAGAAAATCAGCATATTTCTAACATCTAATTATAGCATACCATTATTATCATAATCATGGTTTGAATACTACCTAGCCGGTGTATCATTTGAGGGCACAAAAGGTTCGCCCGCCGTCCGTCCGTTCGTATGTCAGTCAGTTAGTTTGTGCGTCCGTTCGCAAAATTGAAACTTAAGTAGCATACGACTATTTAATAAAAGAATGTACACTAAAGAGGCAGCACAAATGGACCCAGACATTCAAGTTCAGGTAGATTTACGTTGCATTTTTTAAATGCAAATGAATGTTTAATTGATTAAATTGTATTAATCATACCATTCTCTCTGTAATCTGTAAATACATCACTTTAAAGTAAGTTGAAAGAAAGATTGATATATGATGACACCGGTATGCCGAAGGTCTCTCCGACGTCGCGTGCTCGTCGTGAAGCTATTTAAATCCACGCTTCTTGATATTCATATGATAATAAATCATCGCGCAGTCAGTATTTGTATACTATAACAGACTATTTATAATATTTTGCCAATGGTGTTTTTGTGTGTTTTTGTGTGTGCGTTTTTTTTTATGTTCGTATACTTGTAAATGACAACAAAGCCCTAACCATAATTGTGAAAGGAATTTTAGAAGGGTAAATTGTCTGAGACGAGAGTAATTAATATAAATTAATTAATAAGTTCAAATGAATAGAAAGTTGTTAATGAAACAAACTTTTCCCAATATGCTTTGTCGCCAAAAGTTAGCGAGTTATATACATGATAATAATATAATGACACAACAAGCTTCTCGAATGCTTGTTGGAATAGTGTGGTACAGGTTGCACCATTATGCGGTTTTACTTCAAACAAAACGAAAGGCAATTTTAAATCATAATAATATAAACTGCCAATCACCTCGGTAATTTTGTTTGACTATTGCACTGTTTTGTTATTTGATAGTTGATACAAACATTAAATACTGCCGTTTGAACATGTCATTACCGCTATCGGGCTTACTTTCCTGACATTTATTGTGGAAATGATGATAGTTTCATTGATTTTATTGACTACTATTGTCGTTAAATTGTGTGTTAACTATATGCTCTACAAGATATATGTGACTTGTGTTACCGTTATGACCGTTATTGTTATGAATTGTTTGACATTTGCGTTTTTAAATGCTGATAAACGAATCGCAATCATTTACGCTCAGAATATTATTTGAACTGAACTGTTCTATTTAAAATTCATTTTTTGTCGCAAATAACGTGTCTTTCAAAAATAATAGATATTTGTATGAATGCCAATGCAACCGAAGGATAATACGGTACACATATAACTTCTTAAATAATTGTGTCACCTCGCAAATGTCTGTATGATATCAGATGCCGCTTTCATTACGGTTTCAGTTTGTCGATGTAACAATTAAAGTCAAATTCATATTACGTCGCAGATACCATGTGTTTAAAAAAATAACAGATATTTGTGAGAATGTCAATGCAAACAAAGGATCATAGGTACATATATAAGTTCTTTAATAAGTGTGACCCTCGCAAATGTTGGTATGATATTATATATCGCTTCATTACGGTTTCAATTATTCGATGAAACAATTAACGTGTAAGATATATGTCACAACAACATTACGAGATTACACAAACACTCTTGTGATTTAAAAGATCGGCTTAATGATTTCAATTAAAATTGATAAATGAAATGTATTGTTAATACAAATTAAATGACATGAAATATTAATTAACGTTCCGATAATCATTTTGCAAAGGGTGTTTGTTGAACAGTAGCTGTTTAAAATTCAGCTGAAAAGTAATTAGAGGTTACGTCAACAGAATGTTCAACAAGTGTTGCTGTCAACATTACAGGGCCTGGAGGATGAAAGTCGCAGTAGTAAGGATAAGTTTGTGTATATAATGCAGAAAACGATGCATATGTCAATGACATGGTACGTTGCTGTCCTCTGGTGAGCAAAATACTTGTTAAAGCAGAATGTTGCACAATTACACATTGAGACACGTCTTTTGATATTTAAAGAATACGTATGCGCCTCGCTCTGTGAAAATGGAGTTAATGCAAGTGCGTAAACTGTTGTCCCATATTAGCCTGTGCAGTTCGCACAGGCTAATCAGGGACAACACTGTCCGCTTTTATGATATATTTTGTTTTAAGAAAGGATCTTCTAAGCAAAAATCCAGTTAAGGCGGAAAGTGTCGTCCCTGATAAGCCTGTGTGGACTGCACAGGCTTATCTTGGACGACACTTTACGCACGTGCATTAAACCCCATTTTCACAGCGCGAGGCGCGTATATAAACACGTTTTGGTGAAAGACGCATTGCATCGTCATGTATTAACGGACTTGTCACAATAACCTTTTTGTTCATACATGCATAAATACTTCAACGCTCAACAACTGCCAGTATATGTTATTGCGGAACGACGTGAACATTTTGCGATATAGTGGCTCAAACAATAACATAAGTACAATAAAAAAAGGAAACACGAGCATGCAAATAAAAACAAAATAAAAGAAACACATTTGATATTATCAGGAGCATGTGAGCATGATAACAACCATTGGTGCATTTGGGAAGCATAGTTTTGGGATATTCTAGACTCTGAACAAGATTATGATATGTGTATACAAAGTTGCATCGGTGTATACTGCGGCTAAGATACACTGAAAGCGCTGTATTTTTTTATACATGTATTTTATATAAATGTCGATTTCTCAAATGTGCTTATGTAATTTATAAATGTATTTGTATTGTAATGATATTGTTAGAACTATCTAGTCATATATCGCTCTATACTCTTAATACCAAACATTGCGTATTTATATATATATATATATTGTTTGTAATGTGCACGTGCATGCGTTGATATTCGGATGGACATAATACTCAGATATTGAATATATCGTCTTACGGTTTTTTATAATAAACGAGAAAATGTTATTTTGTTTGTCTTTTTTAAGCTGCATTTGTTAAGTTAATGTCGGAAAATCAGCATTTTTTTTCTAAAATCTTATTATAGCATATCATTATTATCATAATCATGTTTTAAATATTACCTTGTCGATGTATCATTTGAGGGGACAAAAGGTTAACCCGCCGTTCGTCCGTTCGTATTTCAGTCAGTCAGTCAGTTAGTTTGTGTGTGCGTCCGTTCGCAAAACTGATACTTGCGGTAGAATACGATTATTAAAAAAAAATAAAAAAAATAAATAAAAAATATGACTTTAGATACATCCCAATAGGACTCATTTTTAAAATGCAAATGAAAATGTAATTGATTAAATTTTCTTTATCATACCATTCTCTCTATCATTGTCTTTTGTATTTTGAAAATAGTGTGTAAGTTAAGGTTAATAATAAATAAAAAAAATACCTTAATTAAAAATAACAACGAGAAAATTAGTGTACCACGTGTCTCGGCTATCATCACATGGTTGGTTATAACGGCAGCGATTTGATATCGAGCTATGCTCGGTGCCAGTCAAATCTCTGCGCTGAGGTTGTTGATGTTAATGTACTTGTAAATTACAACAAAACCTTTACCATAATTTTCAAGGACTAAACAATGGTAAATTGAATGAGAACAGAATAATTTATATAATTTAATTGATTAGTTCAAATAAATAGAAAGATGTTAATAAAACCTATTTTTCAGAAAATAGTTTTTCGCCAAAAGTTAGTGAGTTATATATTAGCAATATTATGACACAAAATGCTTCTTGAATGTGTGTTGAAATAGCGTTGTGCAAATTGCAATATTATGTGGCTTTACTTCAAACGAAACGAAAGACAAATTTAAATCATAAACATTTACGGCCAATTACCACAGTAATTTTGTTATACTACTGCACCGCTTCTTTATTTGAAAGTTGATACAAACATTAAATACTGCCGTTTTAACTTGTAATTACCGCTATGGTGCTTACTTGTCTAACATTTATTGCGGAAATGATGATGGTGTCATTGGCTTTATTTACTACTATTGTCGTAAAATTGTGTTTTAACTATATGTTTTACAAGATATATGTGACTTATGTTACCGTGATAAGCTTACTTGTCAAAATGTGTTTGAAACTTGTGTATTTAAATGCTGATATACGACTCACAATCATTTACTTTCAGAATATTATCTGAACTGAACGAAAATACATACGATTAACCTGAGATTAATGCAAATGAAAATTATATTATATGCTCACTGTGACAACTGTTGACTACACCATATTTTGGTGAAAATCTTAATCTCAGAATACAACACAATGGAAACAACTTTAGAATACCTGCACATTAAAGCGTACGTTATAAAATAGTAGAATTTCAGCAAGAAAGCGATGACATGTTCTCGACTAATAAAATATAACAGTTAACAAATAAGATAATGCAATGAGAGAAAGGAACACTATAAAAAACACGCATGTAGTATTTGCTGAAGGCCAAACTGAAAAATATTCAACCAACATCATCATCACCATCATTCCCTAGACCGTTCTGGCCGTTGGGGGGTGGGGAATGAAAACGACGACACAGTGATCCTCCGGCAGTCAGGTATGTTGTGGGCTTCTTGGAGTATTTCATCCATGGTGAGGGACGTCCACTCTTTAACATTGTCCATTAAGATTTTCGTATGAAGGCCTCAAAAACGACCTCCCTCTATAGCGCCCTGGAGTACAGTCTTGCATAGAGTGTCGTTCCTGGTGATATGTCCAAACCAATCCAGCTTTTGTCGTTTGATGGTCACCAGGAGGGGTTATTGTGGGCCAACACGTACTGATGTCATGTTCCGGACATACTCGTTGGTCTTGTGCTCAATGTAGGTGATGCGGGGCAGTCTTCGTAGACACTTGTGTTCAAAAGCCTGTATCCTGCGAACTGTGTCCACGTGAAGTGTCCAGGTCTCGCATCCGTACAGTAGGATCGAGACTTCGAGGGAGTTATATAGCATGTGAATGGCGAGAAGGCTGATGGAGCAGCTTGTAAACAATCTGCTCAGTCTGGACATCGCTGCGGTCGCAATGGCAATTCTTTTTCGGACCTCAGCAGAACTGGTACCATCCTTGGATATGGAGTTTCTCCCAGCTCAACCAACATATCATTCGGCAATAAAAAAAACTAAGAATTCAGACAATATTTTTCTGTTTAACATGATACTTTGAATCTAACAGATACACTTAGTTTACATTAAATGTGGACTTTAATATGTAATAGATCCGAACATGTGTGAACCTACAAGCACACTTGGGTCATGTAACGTTGCCGTAAACGGATGTAACTGATATCAGAATAGGTATCTGCATTTGTGAAGAATATGCCCTATGTACTATAAAGGTTATAACAAAATCGTATTTTGAAAATATCGACATATCAAACTAATTATTAAACTAAGTTTTAAAGTGTACAATCGTTTAAAACCCTGTAACAATTGACTGACTGTTCGCCTGATTTTGATCTTACTTACCTCATGCATCATCCATCTGAGGCAGTTCATACATCGTTAATGGCTGTATCAAATTCGAGTATCAGGCTATCCAATGTCAAAACATATGACCTTTGAATATCACAACACCGCCCAATCAAGTGGTTGAATTACAGGGTGTGGTGGTTGATGTGAGGTTATGAGATCGTTATTGTATAAGTGGAAGAAAAGGTTTTGATTATGGCAGAAGAGGCTGTGGTTGTTGTAGTGGTTAAAGTAAAAGTACAAGTAGGGGTAATGGTTTGGTTGAAGTATTACTTGAGTTTGATGTTTTAGTTTAGGTAGAAGTGGTTAAGTGCAACATGCATATCTTCAAAGTCTGTTGTTGTGTTGATTTTCAAGCACAATGAATGTTCTATTCAAAATTAATATTACGTCGCAAATAACACGTCTTTCAAAAATGAAAGATATTTGTATGAATGCCAATTCAAGCGCAATATTATACGGTACATATAGAAGTTATTTGACGATTGTGACCCTCGAAATGGTCTATATGACATCAGATGCCGCTTTCACAACGGTTTCAATTTTTCTATGAAACAATTAAAGTGTAAGACATATGTCACCACCACCTTATGCGAGTACACTGAATCTCTTGTTATTTAAAAGATCGTCATCATTGTTGCAATTCAAGTTGATGTATAAATTTTATTGTTAAAAAAAATTAAAATGACACGAAATATTAATAAACGTTCCATTAATCAATGTATACAAAACATATCTCAAGGATAAACTTAAAACACATGTATTTGAAATTGCACCAATAACAGTATTCGAGGTCCGTAAAATAATCGACTCTCTAAAAAACAAAATAAAGCACATGGCCTTGACAATATTGGTCCTGATATACTCAAACATTGTGGTGATTCCATTGTCGACCCAATAAAATCAATCATAAATAATAGCATTCAAAGTGGAATTTTTCCGGACAGACTTAAGAATGCATATATATTACATGTGCATAAAGAATCAGATAAAAATGATCTAAACAACTATAGACCCATTTCCATACTCCCTACTATTTCTAAGATAATTGAAAGGCATATTTCAAATCAAATGAAGTCATTTTTTGAAAAACATCAATTATTGCATACTTTCCAGTCTGGTTTTCGTCAAAATCATTCTTGTCAGTCATCATTGATTCGACTTATAGATTATTGGCTACAAAACATAGATTCTGGACAAATTGTAGGGTCAGTATACCTTGACCTCAAAAAATCCCTTGACTTAGTAGATCATGATATTTTGCTTAACAAAATGTCTATGTACCATTTCTCTGAGAGTGTGCTTACCTTGATGCAGTCTTACCTANCTGACTGCAGTATGCTAGACATTGTTGAGTTATATTTACATATACTGTGTTTTTGAAGACCACATTGTAAAAAAAAGAAATGTTATTTTCTTAACATTATATCTTCGTGAAATAAAGTTATTATTATTATTATTATTATTATTATAATCACTTTGCAAAGGGTGTTTATTGAACAGTATCTAAATTCAGGTGAAAAGTAATTAGCGAGTAAGTTAAAATGTTTAGTGGTGTCAATATAACCGGGCCAATACATTCGTAATAGTATTACTTTCATTAAGAAGTTACAATAACAACTTGTCACTTATCTGTGTGACACAATAGCAGGGCAAGTGCGAAAGCATAATCTAAGAAAGGATTAACGAAAATCGAACAGATATGAATCACAAAATGATTCATCCAACGAAAGGGTTTTACTTGTTGGCGTGATTTATCTGATGTAGACCATTTAAACCTAGATACAGTCGTAATTACTCACTAGTCAAAGGTTTATCTAAACACAGCAACCTTTTGTCGTCTGTTGAAATATGTAGGAAGCCTTTTTAAAAGCATTTATTTATACAGGAAAAAATATACACCTTTCTGCCACCATCAAGCAGCGTTTATTGTTTAGAGATACCTAGCAAAGATCAACACAAACATAAAAGTGGATGTTAAAGAAATTATTTTTTTAACAGACATATTACCGAACACAAATTAAATGAAAAGGCACATGATGTAAACTGATTCCGATTTTGAATATCTTAATTTGAGCCTCGCTCTGTGAGAAGGGGGTTTAATGCATGTGCATGACGTATCGTCCCAGATTAGCCTGTGTATTCCGCACAGGAAATCAGGGACGGCACTCTCCGCCTATACTGGATTTTCGTAAAGAAGAGTCTTCCTTTAAACGAAACATATCAAACAGCTGAATGTGTCTTCCTTGATTAGCCTGTACACAGGCTTATATGGGACGACACTTTACGCACATGCATCAAACCCCCTTTTCACATAGCGCGGCCTATTTATTTTCAATGGACACGGATTGTGCGTTTCAATTAAATGAGATTTGCCCAATCACCATACAAAACAGCATAAATAGACGTACATGGTTAGATTCTCATGACATCATCTCTACAAACTTTGTTCCAGGCAATATCCTGATTCGCTCGATTTTTATTGCACCTTATACACATCTTCCCAACACATTAGATGTTTCCAAAATCCTTCGTTAAATAGACCACGCTAGTAATGCGGAAAACAAACACATTCTATTAAAATATATATATATATTTTTTTTTATTATTTATAGCATGAAATTTACTTTTCTCTACAAATGAAACACGTGCAAGATGTCTGTGGTCGGTTATTTTGTACTGTCAGCGTTACACTGAGTTCTCTCATATAAATATGTGGTTGCCTATCAAGGTCGCACTTAATTTAGAGTGCATAATCAATTGGAACCGCACAATATGTACAGTATACAATAACGCCTTTTGCACAACACCTCGTAATTGTATCATACATTTTGATGATTTTGTTTTTAGGTAATTACATTCATTGACCTTCTTTGTGACATGTGCGTCTCAACAAAAGTGATAAACGATTTAAAGTCACTTACTCGATTATTGTTTTTCAAAGTACACGCCATAAAATAATGAATAATCTTGCCAACTAAACGGAACACAATAACCGCCGTTATTATCAAAAGACGTAACAGCTCGCACGTGACAGGCCTACTTCCAGTATGAAATAAAGTCTTTTGTTACATCTTTTATTTGTGTTTGTTTGTACATGTGTGTAGCGTTTTGCTATAAAGCAATTATAAATGTATAAAGACTACCCATAAAAATAAAAGAAAATTTGCAATTATAATGTTTATTTTGGGGTAGCCAAAACTGTGACTTATTTAAGGTAATGAATATGAATGCATGCGTCATCGTGTTTGAAAACAGTCTATTTTCTACAAATATATCAAAGTATTAATTTGTATTTGTTCGTTATGATATATACGCATTTACTAAAGCGCCATATATCTCACGAAATCGTCAGCTAGCCCGTGTGTGCAGGTCCCTTTAAAAGTGTAGACTGACATTAATGAATGTCGTCTACCAGGTGGCCGTAGTAGGAAAAGTGTCGTCTGGCAGATCAATATTGACCCAATGGCGTGTGATAGATCTCAATGCGCTCTTAAATAACCACGAAAACGATGATCAAATAAATGTAATTAAGACTTCTGAAGTTGTTCCACAAAAAGAAGTGTCACCTGTTAGAAAACATTCCCTTTCTTAACTGACTTGTGCGTGAACTTTGTGTATCGCTATTGTATTCTCGGTGAGACATGTGGGTGTGTGGAAGATATAAAGATCAAGACATTTTGATTGAGTAAACAGGTTAGATTAATGATAAATGGGCTACACGCATGTAAGTAAATTATTTACCGATAATGCTATATGAATGCGTTTAATTCATTCGTTTATTGAATCCTATTTCGCGAGTAAAAAAAAATGGAACTCATGCTGCAGCAGCAACAAATATAAAAACCAATATATGATATAAACAATGAATTTGGCGATCTTTGATAATTTCATCGAATGAAGAAAACCCCAACCTAAACAACTCCGAAAAAGTGTATGCAAGTGACATAGAAAAAAAGGTTGGTCGGGTTAGTGGAAAACAGACAACTTGCTATTAATCGTCTTACATCGGCTGTAAATCGACGTGATATTCATTATATAACGACAATCGTGTAATGATGCATATGATTATGTCACGCAAAACTTCATCAATATTGACCATACAAATGCATGTTTTCCTTATACTACTAAGTGCGTATCTTGTTATCGCCATGTATACACGTTATATATAATAGTTTTTAAAATAATAAAAATGTTTGCATTAAATTTAAAATTGAAATCGGCTTCGCAAGCATACCATATTCGCAAAAAACTACTACAACAACAGCTGCCACATCACCAACATCAAGTTATATATATTTGATTATTTAACAAATAACATACACGTTTTTTAAACCAAGTTTTCGTCCAAGATGACTGATAGCCAAAGGAAAAAAATGCAGAACTTTCAATTGATTTTATTCTATTTCGCTTTCGTGATACGTGCTGTTAAATAATTATGTCAGATGAAACATTTGTTTAAGTAATATGTATAAACGAGCACAATATTGGTTAAAACAAAATGTACGATAAACTTGTATGTCGTGCAAATTTGACAGATTCGTATTTATTATTGTTACAATATTACCAAATTCGTGTTAATGTTTGGAATGGGGCCACTTTATATGCATTTTGAGAATTTTGATAGCACTAGAAGAGCTACATGTATCTAAATCAAACGATAATATCATTCACGTTCTATTGAAACCGTTCAATTTTATATATTTATTAAACCAATCAATGACATAGATATTATATACACGTGAGTGGTTCAACCGCTCCAACAAGTTATATAATACCAACATTTCTCTTGGTTCTTTAAACATCATTTAACCTCCCGTACTGAAACCGTATTGTGATAAAAGCAGGGCTTTTAATCTCGATTATATTGCCTCTTAGACTGCTCACTGGTTTTCTTCATTAGGAGCAATGGCTGATAAGATTGCACATGTTTTTTTTACGAACATCCCGACCGTATATAATCTTTAACTAGTGTTCAGACGAAGATATAAATACCGCTTGTATTTTCGTCGCGTATTAAAGTCGTGCACAAGGTGCAAACATCTGGTATAAATTACGAATTACATGGACTCTAAACAAGTAACGACAGTTTTCCGAGGTTTCGATTTCAAACAGCAACTGCATGGGGTTAAGACGATTGTGAGAATTGTAGATCACGTGCAGATAGACTTGCATGAATTATCTCAAAAATGTTTGCGTGAAATTAGTTAGATAAAACATACCGGTTTAATTCTGGTTCAGTGGATGTTATGATGTTTTCGTGGTAAGAATTATTCTTATTCTTATTTATATTATTATTGTTATTCTTTTTTCTTCTTTTTTAACTCTTATTCACGCCATGATGCTATACGGCTGCATTTGCTGCATGGCGACGATGATGGTGATGATAATGATGATCATGAAGATGATGATTTTAATCAGCAATAATTTAATAATGATAAAAATATGATAAATATATGCAGCAGTAGCAGTAGCAGCAGCAGCAACAGTGGTAATACATTCGGGAGTAGTAATACTGGTTACCAAAATCTGTCAAAACGCCATTTTAAAACTACCTGAAAGAAAGCTTAATTGATTCTGAAAGCGGTATATATAACGTGCTCGCCGAGAAGTGACCTGTTATATCATTTAATATGCTAATATGCTTTCTAAAATAATAAAACTTATAGTCAAATATGTTTGTAAATACACTAACTGATCCTTTGCAAGTAAACAACGAGATATTTTTCACAATGCTTGTAAATATATACTGGTGCAATTCTTATCCAACCTGTAAGAAGGAAAAAGAAAATATCGCACATTTGATTAAATTAATGAAACATAACATGAATATAATATAGCACAATTTTATTTATCAACATCATGTAATGTAATTATTAATGTCGTGTCAATATGACAGACACACATTGGTTGTAACACAAAAGTTGTTTTTAGATGTACGAATGACACGTATGATGTTAATACCGCGTTCATTTCTAAAGAAATTGCAAAGACAATTTTTAATGAGTTAATAATACGTTATATTAACATGTTCACGCCGTTAGACAAGGCTCGTATGTGTACAAGAACTTTAAACAAGCCGCCAGTGACTGATAAGTGAGCATGTAAACATAGTTTCCCCACATTCAGTGGTATTCACAAAGGTTTGTTATTCATATTATAGTCCTATTTTCATTTTTTCAATCATCTAAATGAATACCCATGTTTATTTTGTATTATCTGTTTATATCCTTATGTTAATTACCACCCACTGCTTTCATAAATGCTGAATTATAAGTCCATAATACTTTATCTAACTTTAGAATAATTATTCCATTAATGGTATTCTTCATCTTCAGTTTAGTCCGACAGCTGTATTCATCAACGTATATCATAACATCATCTTTATTCAAGCAGGTCAACTTATCGTTTCTTTATGAATCTATATGGTGTAAAGTTAATATGCTCTTACATTGCACATTTTATCACAATGGTAATATGGCGCCCAAATGTGATACAAAATTATTGCTATTATTATATCCCTATTTTATCTCTATAATGGTCTGTGGTTTTTTAAGACACGACACTTACCACGGCCATAACAAAGGCTGATTGTTGTATCTGAATACCTCTGTCAGCGTTTTATCTTGCCATCCGTGGGTCGTCATTATTTCATTCTCAGATTTCGACCTAGAGAAAATGGATAATGCATAATTGGGAGCATACATTTACCATGTGAACCTATGTACCCGTAAACCGTTTAAACTGTATATGGTTATCAAAACATGGGCATTTCTTAAATATGAATAGACACACGATTTTAATTACATTTTAAAGACTTTGATTTATAATTAAAACAATTGGATGAAAAATAAGTTATCTGTTATGATGATGCAGTTTGAATCATATTTTAACGAGAACTAAAATCTAAAAATATTCAGACAAGTTTCATTTAACCATTACCCATTTATGCCTAGTGGACTCTCCAATCCTTCTAAATTGGATCAATTTATTCCCAAAATTAGGGATGTCTGGTATTTTTTTTCTTTCTATATTTAGAAAATTTCTTACATACAATCAATTAAGCATCATGCGGCGTCTCATCTAGGTCTACGCTGTTTTCCAAGGCCTTTTTTTCTAGACGCTAGGCATAAATTGGTTAAATGGGCTTCATAATTGTAAAGTAAATTCATATCAATACAATTGTTTTGTATTGAGAGTATTTAGCTGTGGATTGTAATCATAGTTAAGATATTCGACCCTTTAAACACGTGATAGAAGTAGTGAGGAATACGATATTATTGTAAAGAAGAAGCTATTGGAAACACAAGCAAAAAAAAACAAAAAAACTATTTTTAAATATATGTGAGGATTAAGATTGTAAAATTAACATGGATACGAAAAGTATTATAAATTTGAAATATGTGTTGCTATTATGATTAAATAATGGAAATTTTTGGGAAAGTGATTTGAAGTTCTCGAAAGGAACATGATCCTATCACGATACTATTTACAACTGACGCACGTTTGCTGACTATTTTGTTGCACTGAATTATGGTTTCTTTTGCGTCCTGTCAAACAAAGGAGCGGATGAAGTTATACATAAGAACATATAGTTATTATTTATTCTAACGGATGCATTTCGCATTAATTTTATGCAATGGTTTTTCTCATGCGAATGTCCACAACATGTACTAGAATGCTTACAACCGAGGTTTCTTGATTTGTGGGTCAATGTCACTTGGACGTCTCATTAAATCTATTCCGTGCTTTCCACATACAATGTAAGATGATAATTTGCGATACTGAGTCTGTGTCGTTAAATTTGGCGACTTAACGCATTCACTGAACGTATCTAGAATAGAAATCTACATTTAAAAAAAAAAAAAAAAAAATCTTTTGTACAAACTACGCTATACAAACTAGACTGTTAACATTCCTGAACTTTGTGGGCATACATTTGACCTTTGACGTACCTATGTCCAACCTCCAGAGACATTCCCTACTGTGCTAATGACTGTATCCGTTTCATGAATCAAAATGAATCTCCAAACATTATATATGGGCATCTCCTTTGTCACAACTTGCAATCAATGAATTAAAACCAAGAGAATTTAGTACAAGTGGTAGTGGCTGTGGTCGTATCTTTTCATAAATTTAAACTATTTAAATTTGAAAGCGATGTTTTGTTTTATTTAAAATACTTTTAGCGATATTTCGTAAATGAGGAGTCTTTGTATAAGGCCTAAAAAAATTGTTTGTTTCCATTGACATGGCCAAAAAAATTAGGGTAGGTAGGTAGGCAAATTTTTTTTTTTTTTTTTTTTTTTTTTTTTTTTTTTTTTNTTTAGAAAATGTCGTACATGGTGCATCTTCTTCTCATTTTTTGTCGTGTTCAACTGTTTGTACAATAAATTTGATGATGTATGTAATGCTTTATGGCTGTATTTAAATGCTTTTATGAAATAAAAACTTGCTGTTCATTAATATTGCATTTGTTGCTAGGGTTCGCCAAAACTTGAAAAATCTGTCAGTCAATCGGACTGACAGATTTGAAATTTTTGTCAGTCCGAATCAGTTTCTGTCAGTTCCACTGTCCGACTAAACTATGGCAAAACACAACAAAAGAGATTACCTTTTAGATATTTATTGGTTTTGATCACATAAAAATACAATAAAAAACATGTCCAGAGTCGATATAATTAAACAATTATTATATTAATCCAAAGGCATACTTTTTAGACTTCTTCTTTTTGTCAATCTGTTTTTAGCCTCCACAGCTCTACAAATCCGTGTTCTTGAAAGTCAGGGTGACACCCAATCAAGTTGGACTTAATTGCGCACACCCATTTACATACATGACTTCAATTTCTGTTTATTAGCCAATTTCACTCGTTCTTAAACAACACCTATTGTTAAAATATTTTCTCTTAGCTGAGGTTGTCGATTTCCAGGTTCAATAATATGTCTTTCACAGCTATTTCTTGATAGAAAGGCCCATGATAATTACCACCATCCATTCTTGTTGTCTGAAATAACACAAAACATATTGTTACTAACTATCAACAACAAATCAACATAAAAATCCCTGTGTCCGAATTTTTAAATATCCGAAATATAGTACATCGAGTGAATTACCTACTTTTGATTTCAGAACTTGTTGGTATCTTAATTAAAATATATCCTTCCTAGAACAATACAATACAGAAGTGCTCACAAATGCCTGTTGAAACAAGCGGGTTTTTTTGTGGAGAAATTAAATGCAACAAACAAAATGGCGCACGCACTAGGTTGCTTTTTTAACAAAGACTGTTGATTTTGAACTCGCATGTGATAGTCAATTCTAATCCAATTTTTAAACATCAAAACATCAAAATGTAGGTAAGAAAAAAAAGTTTTTGACAGTAGTTGAACAGAAATCATTTACCTTCTATTAATCCAATAGAACATTATACACTTTGAGTGATCTTTTTGAGAACATTTTTCATCCGATTGTGTCGGTCAGTTGGACCGATTACGTTATTTAAATCACTTGTCGGTCTTGAGTAAAATTTGCCAGAGGTTGCTTTCCTTATTTCCGAGTTTAATGTCGGATCACGTTGAAAGTTTAATGAGCGGCGCCGAAAAATATGCGGTCCGATTTTTTTCGAATTTTGGGCTCAAACAAGATTAGGACCGGCGGCAAAAAATTAGGTAGGGCGGGCCACCGGAAACAAACACTTATTTTTGTTACGCCTAAAAAGAATTCCAAGATCATGAAATATTATGAATATTTACTTATACATTTGAGCCGCACAGGCTAATCAGAGACGACAATTTCCGCCTAAACTGGATTTTCGCTAAGAAGAGATTTCTTTATACGAAAAAATATTATAAAAGGGGAAAGTGTCGTCCCCGATTAGCCTGTGAGGACTGCACGTACTAATCTGAGACGACACTTTACGCACATGAGTTTAACCCTCTTTTCACAGAGCGAGGCTCATTTCTATTCAACGTGTTTTATATACGGTCTAGTTCAATCTCACCATCTGCTTCTCTGAAGTAACGTTAACTCTGCTTGATGTCTCCATACACAAATGTTGCATCAATAAATGTTTCAGGTTGTACGATATAACAGTTTCAGCTTAACACGTGTGTCACAACAAACTTTCGCGAGTCAGTTTACAGCAAAGTATCTGTTGGATTTATAAAGATCGTCTTCGTCGGTGAAGTGACAGTTAGACATTATTATGGCATTATATGAATGTCCATTTTTTAACAGTTACGTTATCCGGTGTTTATTTTCAGCCGTTGAATATAACATAGTCTTCGACGTTGACAGAAAGTTAAAGGACGCTTGTTGTAATTAATGAAAGCGTCTGAATGATGGATGTCGGAGTACCGGATGTTCCAGAATGCGCCCGGCGATTCGGCGCGTACCAGATATGCTCCACAGACGGCCTTTGCGTCGCTCTCAACGACACATGCCGTAAATACCAATCACTCATTTGGGCCTATACAGCCTAAAAGTTGTTTGTTGCCATTAACCTGACAGATCCTAAGTTTTGGTGCCAAACCTAAACTTTGGTTTTGCATCCATATTGAATGTTCGATCATTTGAGTTGCGTTCTGAGACAACTGGGCATACTGCTTGTGCGTAAATTGTCATCCCAGATTAGCCTGTGCAGTCCGCAAAGGCTAATCAGGTACGACAATTTCCGCTTTTTTGGAATTTTTCGTTTAAATGATGTCTCTTCTTAGCGAAAATCCAGTTGAGGCGGAAAGTGTCGTCCCGGATTAGCCTGTGCGGAATGCACAGGCTAATCTGGGACGACACTTCACGCACAAGCTTTAAGCCCAGATTTTTCAGAACGCGACACATTTTTGCTACATTCAATCATACTCGCAAATTAACCTTTTAATACATGTATACAGAAAGATATATAGGAAAGAGATTTTGAAGATTCCTCTCATTGAAAATCTTAATAAAAGTAAAAAAAATAACTTGTGTATAGTAATAACAACGTTACAAAAACGTTTGGTCGACCTACCTACACTATTTTTTCATATGTTAGTGGAAACAAACACACTATTGTTTTGACCCATGGAACGCATGAAAGATACATGAATCAGTGTCCAAGCATTAAGGGTATCACGTTTAAACGTGTAAACGGTCGCGTTTCGTATTTTGCTCAAAAACGTTTACAAAAACATTAAACGTTTAAACGACAGTCAATATCAATATAATAAATATTGGGGTGCAAATAACGTAGCCGACTAGCCGTACGAAGTATATCGATCTCGATCTGCGAAATCGGGTACTTGCGGTAATTCCGGGCACTACCGAATTCGGCAGTAATTTATATCTGATTGGTTAGCGGATGACACGGACATGAACGGAAACTAACGGAAAATCTTCGCTACTTTCCGAAAATCTTATAACGTGGCAACGAAACAGTGCATATGCCGCCATCTTGAAATATTTTAAGTGATTGATTAGCAAAGTAAAGCACTGCGGAAGCATGTTGAAAAGCAATATTTTCACAAAATTATATCAATATTATATTGATAACGTTTTTGCTAGTTAACTGGTTTTTCATTTTCTGCAGTCAAACGATATGCACATTGTATTTCATGTGCAAAATACGTACATGTTTTTCGGAGTGTCGTTTTTGGATACAGTATTTTTCGTCAATTTTACATGATTTTGGACGTTCTTTAAATTGTTTTAATAGAAAAACGAATACACATGCAGTGATACGGATGGTCTGGTTTATAATATTTTATGGTTTTGATATGACGTCATTGTGCGAATGGGATATGTACTGAATATAACTTCCGGAAATAATTACTACTTTCAGTTTGGAAATGCGATGATACATAGGGATACCGTTTAAACGGTAGCGTTTCGTTTATTTCATTTCGTTTAAACGTTTAGACAAATCTGTAAACGTGATACCCTTACCAAGCATGAATGCATGATATGGGCAGTAAATGTTGCTGTTAACAGAATCTTCTGGGAAACGAATATCTCTCGATTCACAATGTGCAAATGTTCGCAAGGTTTAGAAAGTGTTTTTTTTTAACATTTTAACATCCATATATTCAGTGGTTTAAAAGGCATGGTACATAAATGGTCTCGTATGTTCGTGCTTTAAAAAATATTCTAATTGTTCGTACACATACTTCATTGACTATAAACGAACTTTAATGCAAACAGCTAGCTCTGGGGTTTATTGCGTGAGCAACGTTACAAATAATGTATTATTACGTTATTTAACAATGGGATATATGTGTTTAAAGAAAGGTGTCTACTTAAACAAATGCATCAATGCTACAGTTAAGAACACTTTAACGTTGGCGCTTATAAATAAAAGCATAAGTGGTGAACTTTTAATTATCAAGTACGACACGGGATAAAACACCAGCTAGTTTGACCATATCCCCAAAATATTGTACGGAAAGCTGGCTAAAGCCCTCGTGCAAATAACTCACTAAGTGTGCCAATAACCACTAAAGACACACTTTCTCCATATAATAATCTATATATCTTACCACATTTGGCCTTCTGATCAGGTTTAACTCTGTCATAAATATAGAATTGCTTTATATCACCTTTCAAGGAGAATTCAATTTACAGTGTTTACTGTCAAGGATGTATTAATCGATATTATTCGCCTTCATTATCTCATATTATTTTTGTAATGATGAAATGAAAATTATTCCATTTAAATTATACATTTTAAACTACATATTTTCTGATAAATGTACATTTGTAATTACCGATTTGAAAATGCTCACTAGGACTTTCGTCAAGAAGTCTACATTGCAATGCTTCTTCGAATTAAATAAAATGGTACTAACGGGTAGAAACTTAAAAGCACAATACATTTTCTATCTTCCTCTACATTACAGCCAGTGACAACATATTCCCATAATCGCTAGTTAAACCATGAATGATTTTACTTTGAGTTCGCGTTCCGTCAGCAAAGTAAATAATGATTGTGTGATTCATAAAATATAAAAGAGTTAAATGAAAAAACAAAAAACTAATCTGTATCTCCATGTATTGTAGGCATTGGACACATGGTTTCCGAGCGACCACAGGAGACGCCAGTGGCGGTGATGGTAACCTTGGCAACCATTTGCGGTCTGTTCTTCATCGTCATCCTCGTCATGGTTGCGCTGTTCGTTGTAAAAAAACGCAAGACCAACATCTCCACTGACGACCATTCAGGTTAAATATTTAACAATGTAGACCTACTTTATTGTACTTGCTGGAATTGTTTCCATGGTTTTGATAGTTTGTGTATAATAGTGTCGTCCTTTGAACATGTAAATGGTTTATTTAATGTTATTGTATTTCATACGTTTTTCAGGATGCGCGGAACCATTCCGTCGGTCATATATAACGACCGATACAACTTCGTCAGATAATAATGATAAATTTAGTCGAAGAATCATCAGATATTACCCAATAGTTCCAGTCTGCAAAGAAGATTCCTATTTTACGTCGTGTAAAAAAAGTCTGTTTTGACAAAATATCGGTAACGCCAGAACGTAAAATTGGCTCTGACGCCATACATTTTGAAAACCCGGAGAAAGGTATCAAAGACGTCAACTTAGCTATTGGTGACTGTGCGGACTTATACGGACATAATGTTACGGACAAATCACCCAAAGTGACAGGTCTTGGCAAATACACATTTAAACCGAGACTAAAATACACAAACTGCAACCAAATACTGTTCAAAGACAAAGACGCGAAAGAGAAACTGTACGTTATCAAAAGTTACAAACATTGTGCGGGGAAAAGTATCGTTCTTTCGACCTTGACCTTCGACAAGGACCCTGATAATTTTACATCAAAGTTTAACAACGAGTTTTTGTGTTCCTCCACACCCCGACAAGGCACTAAGCAGCTGTCGTTTACAAATATCTCGGCCATATCAACAGACAGTATCATTGTGTGAGATAATATGAGCAAACAATAAGGTCACATCAACGCACAGTATAAATAAAAGTGTGTCTCAGCATGTCTTTAGCAAATATTTCTGTCACATCAAAAGACAACATCAATAATAACGTATGTGTTACTGATTTAGCTGACGTTAGCAAAAATTCGATATCAATAATAACGTGTGATATATGTATATTTCGTTAATAATTATTCCGGCTATATCACCAGACAATAAAAATAATAATCAATTATCTACTGGGTTAGCTGTCGTTTGCAATAACTCGGGCCATGTCAACATACAGTTAACATGATGCATGCTCGAGTTATATATAATCCATATTACTCAACTGTCTATACATGTAATACTATATATCCTTTTTATATAAAAGGTTGTGCCAGTATATGTTCATAACGAATTACTTCAATTTATTACCCGTGTTAAGTGCATAATTCTCCGCCGTATACCCCACATAAAAAACCAACGTGATGAATATGCGCATTTGAGTATACAAATGTACTAGTAAACAAACTATTGGTTCATTCGGGAAGATTAGAGATATTTCTCATTACAGTACATGTTTTACTTTTTTAATTACACGTTTTCTCGCAGTGATTCCGGTGTTATATCTCACCGGAGATCGGCTTATCAAATATTTTTTATGAAAACATTATACAGTATGTGTGAGTCAAACTAAACATACACTTTTGTATGCAAAAGAACAACAGTGAGTAAACATATACAATTGTATTTTATATTAATTTCTATTAAGCAATCTTCAAAATTGACGATAGGTCAAATATGTCTCTATAATTAATTATATGATATTGTAAGAAGCATCTAGTCAGATATCGTTCGATACTGTAATTACCCAGCGTAGCGTAGTGATATGCATTGTATGTTTGTAATATGCTCGTTATATGTTTTTATATACAGATGGACATAATACTCAGATATTGTGAATATAATCTTGTCAACATTTTTGTAATAAATTTGAAAACAATCGTCTACGTAACATTTAGTTTAAACCAATTTATTTTAACTCGATTGCATCGAAAGGCTTATATGAAACGCTCTCGAGTCCGTTTCCAGGGACTAGAACCAGTACTTGATGTCTTTGGGGGAGATTTTAAGAACGCTTCCACTGTGGGGATTGAACTCGTGACCTTCCGATCGCTAGGTGGACACCATATCCACTACGCCAAGGCGACCTTTCGTACGTTTCATTTGTATATATAACGTTCAAAATTAAATAATATGCATAGAAAAGAAGCATAAGAAAAAGTAAGGTGAGCGTTGAAGACAGATACGTTTATTTAGCGAGACTTTACAAAGCTCGACCATAAGCCTTACTGGATAAGAGGAATATTAATTTAAAAAAAAAAGAATTTTAAATTGTATGTGTACCAACCGAGTATTATAATAATATTATTATACTTCGTTATATTGTTTAATTATCCTATCACAAACACCCTTTGTGTACTCATGGGTATGTTGCATATTGTTTTACTCAATAAACTTTAAACTACTAATTTAGCATATGATTGTAAATAACCCACTTATTTTATTAACTTCCGTCCCTCGCATATGTGGCTTAAACAAATCAAAGCGCTGAAGGCACTGAAGTTGTTCGCTATTGCATAATCTTAGACGCAACTCAGTTTTCAAAATTATGTTATAGCTTTTTATATCGCAAGTTTGAAATGAACACAACCCATTCAAATTTATAATGAGTGTGTCTTAAAGCACAGGTCGAGATGTGTGTGCACTGTTTATCCTCATATTTATGTTATAGAGATAACTTAGACAAAATGTGCGCATTGCACAGGCTAATTAGTGCGCACAGGCTAATCTTATTTGACATGCATTAAAGCCCGTTTTCCCTGAAAGCAGCCAATATGTACAGATTTCAATGATAAACCTGCCAATGTCGTCGCACAGGCTGTTAAACACTATTGATTACATACACACTCGATAAAGCGCTAAGTGATTTAAATGTAAACAGCGGGTTTAAAGAGATTGCAATGTACCAGTGGTGAATTATAAACAGGCAGATGCGGTGGTTATCGTTCCTAGCGTAGTTAAGCAGCAGTTGGCTTGCAAAACTCCCTCTACATTAGTTGCTCGCTAGCGCGAACAACTCAAAATGCATTCTGCTAGTGTGAAGAATATCAACAATTACAAACAGAATCAGCATTGTAATACTATGGTGGTGTAAACTCCGACAGCTTGTATTTGCACAGCTTGCAACTGGGATTCGTCGGCAATGTATAGGCCCCAAAATGTGCTGGTAAACTAACGGATGGTTTAGATTTAAGAAAAGTCTTTTCTAGGATAGTCTTGACATGTGTCTGATATGACTGGGTTTAGAGGTATTGTGTCATCGTCAGTTCCCGGTATACTGAAATCTAAATAGGCGCCTGGGATTAGACTCTCATAAAAGATACCAACGAATACGAACTAGAAATCACAGTTCTTTTGATCAATGTTCTATCATAGATCTATAAACGAACGATCTTTTCGAGGGAATTGCAAATCGATAAGTTGTCGAGAACCAGACTCGTGCATTCGTCTGCGCGTCTAGCAGACTGGAAGCTTTTTCATTCAAGCGATACAATAACGGAATGATGCTGATCGATATTTTAGCTCATTAACCATTCCGCATGAGTCTTTGTTAACAGATGCTGAGATAATTTGAATGTACGCGTTAAATTTTTATTCGGCGAGATACAACGATACAACGAGAGTTCGGTTGGTGTCGCCAGTTGTGTGTATTAAAGTGCTTGCCACCGCTCAGATAAGAGCAACTAATACTATCAAGTAAGAATCGTGTATACATGTTTTTCTCGTATATTGTTATGATTATTTTAATTATCCCTGCAGTTGTTGTTGCTGTTGCTACAGCTGTTTTTTGTGCTTCTCCTTCGTCTACTACTACTACCACCACCACCACCACCACAACCACCACCACCACCACCACCACCACCACTATTACTACTACTATTACTATTACTACTAATGTTATGTTTAAACCTTAGATAACAGGTAACCACAATAACATAATCATTTTTTTAATAAAGCGGTCAAAATATATTAATCATTAACCAATTATTCTGTTCCGCTAATGGGGAATTTCCCCTATTGGCAACTCGACTGTACTAAAACCTTACTTATCGATGATTCATTAAACTATAATATGTTTACCTGAACCGCATCAAGAGTTGTATTCGCCTACCTTTCGTCTCTACAAAACCGTGTAATCATACAATTAGTCAATATTATTCATGTTTTAAAGGTGTTAAACATGACAAACTGGACAGAGATAATCATAATAGTGTATGATTAAATTAGATACTAAGAGGCATGGAGATTTATATATATGTGGTTTATCACTTTTTGTGTGTTTTATAGAGTAAAATGTGTGTTAAATATGTCAATGATATTAGATTGAACCTATTTTTGTTTAGCTCAATTGCATCGGAAGCCAAAGGCTTATTGAAATTATCTGTCCGTTCCCTGTGTAGAACCAGTACTTAGTTTCTTTCGGGGAGATCTTATGAACGCTCACACAGCGTTCAACATATAAGCCTCGCTCTGAGAAAATGGGGTTTTAATGCATGTGCGTAAAGTGTCGGACTTCACAGGCTTTTCTGGGACGACACTTTACGCACATGCTTTAAACCCCCTTTGCAAAGAGCGCGGCTAAATCTATTCCACCACGGCGACCTCAGTTAATTATATTGCGTGTGTGTTTAATGGCGTCTAGTCGATACGCGTCGTCACGACGTCATTCTGAGGGGACTTAATAATGACATTTTTTCCTGATATAGTAGTTTTTAATTTATATTGCATAATTTCCGTGACTAATACTCATGCATTTGATAAATTTGATCAAACATTCTTAATATTTAGTTAGATTGATGTAAGAGGAATGGTTTTAATAACATTACTAATTTTCACCACGCTTTTCGCTCACATAGAGCATACATACAAACTACCGTATATCCCGATCGTAACGTGTGTGTGGTTTTTGTTATTTAAATCAGTCGTAGGCTCGATTCCGATGTGGACACGTCTAATGTAGCTTTGCGAGTATTTTTTTATTTTGTTTGTGTCTTTTTTTATAAATAAAATCAAGTTTGGGTAGGTCAGTATTTTTTATTGAAACTCCAAACTTACATCAAGAAATTTGTGCGGGAAATTGACTTTAAATTTAAGTGGTTCCGATATAACCGGGCCAATAAATTCGTAATAGGATTACTTGTATTAATAGGTTAAAGTAACAAATTGACAATGATCTGTGTAACACACAATAGCAGGTCGATTGCTTATATATAGTTAGATATAGGATTAATTGATATCGTATAGAAAAGAATAACAAAGTGACTCAGCCGGCGTAAGCGTTTTGGTGGTTGGGGCGATCTAGCTGATGAATATTATTTGAATCTAAATACGATCTATATTTTTTGCTTTTCAAGGATCAGACTGAACAGATACACATAAAATATTGTTGGTCAAACGTTTTAACATCTCTTGAAATTTAGTTTCTTAAAGAAACGTCTTCACCGATTTTCAGATTTTTGAAAAATGCCATTTGTTTTGTTTAACTAACAGAACTATTAACTTAAGAAAGACAAAAATAAAAATGTTGCCTGGGTGCTTTAAAACAAAATCTTTCGCGCTATCCCTGACACACTCAGGCTTTAGAATTTAGAATCTTACTTGTTCGCTATATTAGTAATGCACGAACTTAATGCGAAAAAGTAAGTTGCTTCCTCTTATAACACCAGATAAGTAGGGGGTGTACACTGGGTAGGTCGGCCCAACTTATTTTAGTCGTTATTGTTTTACGATTCCTTATTCAACAAAAATATGCAATGACATGTAGAAATCGTTCGAATCTCTATTTAACATTATTTCGTTGTATTATTTTAGTTTAAGTTAAAATTGTTTGAAGACTATGATTTAATTTATATCATATGATCGCAATATGAATAGTTATGTAAGTTAATTTAGCAAACATGATCGAACATTCAACCTCGAATAACAAACAAAAATGTTTGGGGTCGGAACGCACAATTACGGCCTATCGGGTTAGTGGAAAAAAAACTGTTTACGCCTTACCGCATGCCAGATTAAACGCGTAATACATGCTTAATAATTT
>VMBQ01000100.1:333988-374420 GCA_007657795.1 Dreissena rostriformis
GCTGATAATATGCACATCTCCTCTTGGTAGTGAAGCTTCCCATAAAGTTTCATTGAATTCCAGTCATTAGTTGCTGAGAAATAGCCCGGACAAGAATTGCACTATATGTACAGTTAATGGAAAATTTCAAAGGGCCATAATATGTGTAAAAAATCATCCGACCAGAACCAGCTGATAATATGCACATCTCCTCTTGGTAGTGAAGCTTCTCAGAAAGTTTAATTGAATTCTGGTCATTAATTGCTGAGAAAAAGCCCGGACAAACATTGTGCACGGACGGACGCACGCACGGACAGACGAAGCGGCGACTATATGCTCCCCCCAAAAATTTCGGGAGAGCATAAAAACATCACAAAGTTCACCATACCTTGTCGTTGCACAGCAACAGCATTCACTCTGGGAACACTTTCCACCGGCTGGTTAAACTTCACCGCCTGGTTGAGCTGGTTGAACTTCATCCCACCCTGCATGGACACGACCTTGTCCCGGTTAAATTTCAGTTTCTCATTCTGTTTGTCCAGTAATGCCTGAAATCAAATTACCACCGATACAAAAAATTGAAAATACAAGTGTTTTCAATATTATATTTAGTAAGGCTCAATTTATAGAGCTTAATATGGAAATGAACTAAATAAAGCAATTAAAAAAACACACACACATTTTGAAACTTTCAAGTGGGAATTAAAGGCAGTCATTTGGGAAAAATATATAGTTTTTGAAATTTGAATGGGGCTGGATTTCGGCCCAAATTTGACAAAAAACAACAACACTGGTTCCTTTATTAGATTTGGCTAGTCATCGCACCAGTTTAAACCCCAATGCTTTGCATTGACAGTTCCAAGACATGACTCCAGCTTAAAGTATCTTAACAGTGTTTTATTTAATGTATTTGGTATATCTTACAAATCTAGCTGACAGTAACACGAATTACTATCTGGATATTGCTTTGAGAGTTTCATACTACTAATTTATTAAGGCCTATATGGTATTGTTCCAATATATTTTCAGTTTCCTTATAAGTTTGTTCAGCAATCCTTGAAATCAAATCATAATTGATAGAACTTTATTAATACTTATTTCACATCTCTCTTTTGCTATAAAGTATCTTGTCCTCAAGATGAATGAGTGGATAATACCAGTTAATGACAACCTGATCATTTCACTTCAGCTCTTAGGACACTCAATAAAATAATTAATTCACATTTTTCCAAAAAAACATGAAATGAAAAGATTTGTTTATAACCAACCTCTTTTTTAAGACCAGTATCACTTTGTCATTTATCACAATTAAAGTTCTTTTTCTCAATCAGTATTTCTGTTTGTCATTAATTGCCTGAAAGGAAGTAACACTGATTTGCCCCTTTCAAAACAAGGTCAAGTAAAGGACCAAGTGGCAACATGGTACTGTTTGGTCTGCATTCGTTCCATGTCATATTTGCCTGATGCCATACCTGTAACTTTGGAAGGTCTTGCTTATCTCCCTTGGATGAGGCCTTAATTGCAGCTTTGATGTCGTCTATGATAGCCTGGTTATTAATGATGTCCTTGTGTATGACACCGATTTTTTTTTCAAACTGTTCAAGCGCATGCTAAAAGAGACAAAATATGCTATATATAATTTTTTGTTCTTGAACTTTTATGTCAATAAAATGCATACTTAATAATTAAAGTTATATCTTGTTTTTATTGAATACTAGTACTATTATTTTACGGCATTTATACTCGCACAATTTTCTTTCGTGCATTTGTCCTCTATATAAACCTACTACACAAAAAAGTACGTTCAAAATCCTATGTTCCTTCAGTCTTTCCCTATTTTGAAGTTAAACTCCAAAATATCTGCGAAAATAATCCAAAACAACATAAAAACTAACCACATGTATGGATCTATGTTTGGATGGGCATTGTTTTGTTTTCTATAACACAAATGTACTTACTGCGTCAACATCAGCAGAGTATCTTCCCGGTGAAGTGTTCAATGTTTCCAGCATCAGGTACAACGACAGACAGACCACGCAGAAGAACAGGGCTCCCCATACTGCCATGTATTTCTTCATGGTTATGGGCT
The DNA here is from genome assembly GCA_007657795.1 of Dreissena rostriformis. Lineage (NCBI taxonomy): Eukaryota > Metazoa > Mollusca > Bivalvia > Myida > Dreissenidae > Dreissena > Dreissena rostriformis. The sequence continues at coordinate 336,057 of VMBQ01000100.1, forward strand.
TCTGTAGAAATGAGTTGACAACCCTGAAATAAAGCTATTCTTCTTCTTTCTCATATTAATTGCAGGGCTCCTCTGGAGCATCTGACAACACAATTTGACTATTCAATGAGTCTTGAGTCTGGGTAGAACCAGTACTTGGTGTCTTTGGGGGAGATTTTAAGAACGCTCCCACAGTGGGGATCGAACCCATGACCTCCTGATCGCTAGGCGGACACCATATCCTTTACACCATGTGGATCTGATCTATTATTAGTTTTAAATAGGGCTTAATTAATTAATTAATGTCTTTTGGAACTGGAAATATAAACTTCCTTGTCTCTGATTTGGTAAGTTTCTACATTGATTACATTTGGCTCTTTTGACTTTTTACTACAAAAAAATGAGAATATGTGTAATGAAATTAAGGATTACAATCATAGCCTAACCAACAATAGGTTCACGTCTGTTGGCCAATAATGTTTAATGAAAAGTATGATGATTAAAAGTTAAATAAGGAAGTATTCATTAGCTATCCGAAATATTTCTATCCGAAATACATCGAGTTCAGATTTGGATAGCTTGCGCATTTATCATGGTATAATTTGATTCTATCATCGCTGCATTACAAATTGTGTATCACATATGACCTACCAAGAATGTGCTTTCTGGATTTAATATACAGTAACAATGGTTTTTCCCTATATTTGCGATGTTATTGTAGTTTACTAGTTACTACACCGTGGCTTAATATATGTGCACGAATGCATGTTGCGTCGTCGACTAAATAGGGCTCGATTGGTCATTGTCGGCTCGGGTACTTACATGTACCCCGGGTACAATATTAGTTACACTGTTAGTAACTGATGGTGTATGGGATATACACCCTCAGTAATTTCATGCCATACGAGAGCGAAGCTCGAGTATGGTATGTCATTACTGAGGGTGTATAGCCCATACACCATCAGTTACTAACAGTGTAACGATTATATCTCACCGACTACCTTTTCGTGTGTGTGTCTTCATTTTTATCGATTGCACCGGGATTGTCTCCCATATGGTCATCGCCCCCAGAAAGACGTGTTAGTTGGTTACGGGGGATAGTGCAAGATACAGCAGACACCCCGTTCCAGAGGTGACCCTGGGTCTTTTAGTGCCCGGTGTATAGCACCTAGTACACTGCACCTCGGTTTAACGTCTCATGCGAAAGACGAGTTAGTAGGTTAGGTGCAGCGGGGGATCGAACCAGCGATCTCTGGATTGTGAAGCCAGTGTGTTACCACTAGACCACGGATCCGCTACACTACCTTTTCCTTGGTGTGTTTTATATATATTTATGTCCGAACCGGCTTTCCTTACTATTAAATTTTTATTCAATTGATGACGCAATTTATGACGAATCTCGTGTGACGTAATTTTATGTGACGAAACTCACTTGTTTATGTTAGATTTTTCGGAGTTTAAGGACAACAAGTCGGAAGTGGAATATGAATTTAACAGTAAAATAATTGTTAAATTATCAAACGAATCCAAAACGTATTTCGGATTGTGTGTTGTTCATGCATTGTTGTAAACATCGATGTGAATAAAATAACTCGCTCCTAAAGGATTACGATTTCGCAGGGACCTATAATTTGTTGTATAGGTCCCTGGATTTCCTAAATCGTTTTTTTTATTCAGAATTGTTTGCATTCGATACAAATGTAATTAAAAGTGTGGTTTTAAATATATTTCGAGACTGGGATGGAAGAACAGAAAATGGAAGTGCGTATCGTTGTAACTTTATTATTATAAGCATTGGATTAAAGTTGTCATTTAGGTAAGCGTGTCGTTTATATTAAATTTAGTTTTTTTTTATGACTCCTGTTAAACTTTATAGCTGAAATAGTGTCATCAATCTAATATACAGCACAGTTTCAGTTGCAATCGATATTTTAATTGGTTCCCAGTTCATATGTAAAAAAAACATCATATAGCCTAATAACAAGGCTTATCTAGCAGCTTATCGAACAGACGCCAGTTTGTTTTGCGTTGATAGGTGTATCATGGTGTATGGAAATTACTCGGGCCCAGTCGGGGTGTGTGGAAAATACCCCATGGCACGTGACCGATCTAAGCCAATCGTATTAGGGCATTGTTGTAGGGGGTGAGATATTTAAGTACATTGTTTATACACCGGTCTTACTGATCTGTGTACTAGCGCGAAAGGAATTGTGGGTAGCACTACTTTTTCAACATGGCGTGAAAGCGAAAGTAGGACAGATAAACATGTTTCTTATAATTGCTATTCTACTTTACAGACATTTGAAATCACCCTTAAACATAATTTAAAAACTTTTTTTAAACAACATTCCATTTTTAACACATATTTAACACCGTTTTTCTCATTATAAAAAAATATTCATTCCTACGCGGAACTATTTTTGCGGAAGCACAAATCCCCTAACCAGTAGTGCGTTCAGTTACAGCGAACGTTCGCGAACCGAAGCGAACTTTCGCGAACGTTCGCTATTGAACGCTCGGTTCGCCGCGAACGTTCGCGAACCGAAGCGACCCGTCTCGGGAGGTAGTTCGCTATAGTTCGCTAGCGAAACCAAGATGGCGGACAAGTTAGTTGTTGTTGTTGTTCAGCGTAACTTCAGTGTAACTTCGATATTTTTTATTTTATTTTGGTTATATATAAAATGAATTGAATTATAAACATAGTGTATTGTGTTGGTTAAGTACTTTCTGTGTTATTAGCGATTTCCTCCATCAAAATCGCAATCAATTCTGTGGGAGCCGCCATCTTGAAAGGTTCGCGCCGAACTTATCGTTCAATAAGACCGAATCGGAAACGAACGATCATTGGCGAACGTTCGCTGCAACTGAACGCACTACTGGTTNGTTTAATGAAAAGTATGATGATTTAAAGTTAAATAAGGAAGTATTCTATAGCTATCCGAAATATTTCAATCCGAAATACATCGAGTTCAGATTTGGATAGCTTGCGCATTTATCATGGTATACTTTGATTCTATCATCGCTGCATTACAAATTGTGTATCACATATGGCCTACCAAGAATGTGCTTCTGGATTTAATATACAGTAACAATGGTTTTTCCATATATTTGCGATGTTATTGTAGTTTACAAGTAACTACACCGTGGCTTAATATATGTGCACGAATGCAAGTTGCGTCGTCGACTAAATAGGGCTCAATTGGTCATTGTCGGCTCGGGTACTACTTACATGTACCCCGGGTACAATATTAGTTACACTGTTAGTAACTGATGGTGTATGGGATATACACCCTCAGTAATTTATACCATACGAGAGCGAAGCATAACAAATTCAACAATTCGACATGTTTATCACTTAGATTATATTTTATGAATAAAAAAGGACCAATGTTCCTGATTTAACTTGTGTCTTCAATTTAGAATAGTTTTCACCATACTTAGTAAAATCAGGGACCTATACACACAACTTTTTTTGTAAAGGTCCTTGTTAAAATGTTTAAAATATATGGATATATAGATCTACTCAATTAATGGTTAAAGTAATAACATGTACACAGATAATAATACTAGTTAACAAGAATGCCTATTTTGTTTTCTTTTTGCTAAATACGTTTATTCGCCCAAATGATAATTATAATATGCCTAATAATCAAATTTCTTAAATTTTATCAGGAGAGCACTTGTTCCGACCAAAGGTCTCTCAAAAAATCTTTATTGGTAGATCGTTGTGTGACCTTCTGCTATTTATTTTTTTATTTAAGGCACGTGACCAATTATCTGCAGAACTAAACGTATCAGAGGCGTCGGAAGCAAATTGATATTGGGGCGGCGGAGGGGGTGGGTATGGGATTGGGTATCCCCTTCCCGTTGGTGGGGGTCCGGAAATTTTGTCAAATTTTAGCATCAAATGGCGCATTCTGGTGCGTTTTAATGTCTGATACCTGATCTTAAACACGTCTATCGCAGGCATATTCTGAATGACAAAATGAATGACAGACTATGGAAAAGTGATTTCTATATGTCGCAGCTACTTTGTAGCAGGCGACACAACAATAGGGATCATGTAACGTCAATACTCATTAAACATAATTATGCTAAAAGTCAAATTAAGATGCTAGTATTAATTTGTATTTGATGTATTTTTATACATGTATGTACAGTAACAATATAACCATATCGCATGAAACATACAACTGTAATATCGCAAGGCAATCAAATGTCAACGATATCGCAATCAATTATGGTAATTTGTCTATATAGTTGTTTTAATTTTCACACTGACCGGCAACCATACAGGTACCACAAGGTCATTTTTACATTGAATACCGAACACTGGCCGGCAACCATATAGGTACCACCACAAGAATAAAGGGATTATCGTTATAAAAGAAACCGATCATTTAACAACAGAATTGACACGTACATTACCGCGGGCGGGTGATGACTATCAACAATACACGGGTCATAACCGCGAAAGCGTGATTACCTTGCATCGTGGTAAAGATATTTTCAAATATACGGGTACTGAAATGAAAAAAAAATGAAAAATAGGTCTTTGCCGAAATTTCATTTTAGCCGAAACTATTGAGGAGGCGGCCGCCGCCTCTGCCGCCCCAGCTCCGACGCCCCTGCGTATACAACATAACGTAACATTAAACTTATTTTAAAAACCTATGGTCACCGCCTCGGAACGGCAAATTCAAATCATTAAGCTATACTCTGATTTATCACTTTTGTTTAATAAGGAAAACATTGAAGAATGTATATGCAGTAGTAGTTGTTGTTGGTTACAAAACTTACGAGACAGTTTTCACATGTTACGTTCTCTTACTGCACACAGAAACCATTACAAAGTTAAATGGAAAAGATAAAAAAGCAAACCGAAAAGTTCTCCGTGAATAATGCTTGACATATATCAAATATCCAAACATTTTGCCTACACGTGTAAAACCTTTTCATTAATTGTTTTAAAAGTTTTCGAAAATAATATTGTCTGTTATATAATTAGTTGGCCCCGGGGACCATTATATTGCACGACCAGTCAAAGTTTTACTTCCGCATCGGCTTTAACGACAACATACATGTCATCTTCGTTTAAGTTTGAATTCAATATTACTTCGGATAATACAAAATAAAACACAGTTATAATGCAGTTAGAATAGCGTTTTTCGTTATAATAATGTTTTTGGATTTATATAGTTCTCTACACTATTTTAGTAATATTATGACGGTCAGTTGACCTACCGTTAATCACTTTAAATAGACAAGCGTTACCATTCTAAACGATGTCTCAGTACCTTGTGCGCATATTTACGCACATAATTGACAACTACCCTTCATTATTCAAATGTATGCGGAAAATGGCCCTATAGGTATAACGGCATGATCAATCCGCACACATTCTTGGTCAGCCGTTGGGGCGTGCACGTGTGACCGGGGCGAGAGTCACACGCAGAAGATTGTCTTGAAAACTTCTCCGAAGAATCGGTAAGCGGAATGGTAATGGTCCGTAGCTGGAGCTAGAGGGGACCCACTACATCGTCTAAGCAGGGTCGGATAGGGAAACTTCTGCAGGCGGCTCTGCTAATCAAGCGAGTACTAGAGATATCTTTGTGTATTGTCAGCCCTCCACTCCTTTGGCAGAGTAGCATAACCCTTTTGAGGACAGGGCAATCAGACAGATATTTTCTTTAAATTGTATTACAGTGTACATTAAGGTATCATTGGCCACAGTGAACAGTCTATTTGGGTCAAAATGATTTCTTTGGCGAATACCCGGGCAGCCGGGGTAAATTTGACCTACTTTGGCTCAAAATTAAATGTTTTCCCCTGAAAGATCACATAGGCATGTCCGTACATAAAGAAGTCGCGAAGACTCGGCGACGACCTGTAAATAAACTCTGAATTACACACATTCCGCAAACATATGTTATGAGACCGGGCTATACCGGTAATTCGAACTTACGACGACGGATAGACTGCAAAGACTGTACAGAGGTTTACCAATTGATCTAGGCGGCAGAAAAGAAACATATTGTAAAGTAGATAAACGTTTGCAAACCACGGAATACATTTCCCATTCATAACCGTATATCTAAATAATAGATTGACATCAATGTGGCGAGATTGTGTTTATCGTGTCAACAAATAATTAGCTTCTTAAGCTCCTCTGACTGAATACTAGCCAACTTAGTTATCTCATGGTGGTTCAGTTGTCAATCGTTATTCTTTAAAGAGACTTGTCCACATATTTTTGAAGTTTAGAAAAATGTCAATAAATGCTTTGACTAACACATCAATAGTATTTGAAAAGTAAAAAAAAAGCAGTTGTAAACAATGAACTTAAATATTCGTTGACCTGTATTCCAACCCGGGATCAGTTCTACGATTTCTTTCACTGAAACAATATTGTTTGTAATAAATGTAACTTCTTCAATTTCGAAAGCGCTTATTGCATATTGAATATATTCTGTAATCAACGCCTGATTCGATCGTAGTGTTAAAGCTCGATTTATTCCTAAGAAATATACTTACCACATTTTTTATTAGCTGTCTTTTTTGTTGCAAATTGGTATGTTAGATGTAAATAGAAACGCCTTAAAATATATAAGTTTAATATTTCAATATAAACAATTCGACGAAAGGGTTTTAAACATTCTGTTTACAACGTGCAAATCAGCGTTTTAAAGGCTTACTATAATAGCAAATTTTATGCTTGGTCTAGTTTATATTGAAATCCACGAAAACTGTTTTGTACATATATATGTGATGTCTAATTTATGGAAAAATCCCTTTAACTAATTAGTAATGCCTTATCTTGTCGAACGCCATGGTACTTAATAGAGGTCAGTTTTAGAGGTATTTTTATGTGACACGTATACACGTATCTTTTTGTATAGTAGCCGACGAGAAAAAAGTTTTCGTAAAAATTAATACGCATAAAAACAAAACAAGCATGCGTGTTCTAGTGCTAACTCTGGTAAGTGCGACATTAATATAACTTGTTACGCGTTGAAACGCTTTAAAGTTACACATACCATATTAACATCACTCAATAATGTCCAAAATTATATACTATTTATTATTGCTATTATGCAAAACTAGAAATAATTCATTATATTGTTTGTATACACAAACTTGTGTGAAAAAGTGTTATTTTCAACAAACTTGCTTGTAATGTTGCTTTTGATAATCCGTTATGCGCGCTGAACTGCGACTATTCTAAATATTTCAAATGCCCAAAATTATTCAAAATTTTCTGTATAGAATTTCTATAACACGTTTATTACAACTACTACAAAATCTATAACGTTTTACGACATGCGGCTTGCAAACATCCCGTAATGTTTTGAACCAGCAGAAGCCTTGATTATTGATGTGAAACTGAATCTGTTCCATTTTTATTTTTTAATGACAGACATTCATAATTTATTTTTTTATATATGGTCATGCTGGTAGTTGGCCAATAAACGAAAGACCTTTACTCTATTCAACTAGTTAGACCGCTTTACGTTAATAAGAAAGGTTTTAATACATTATTCATCATTATCATGTATTACTATCCTTATAGAATCAAGTTTTTTCAGATTCGTATACATGTATTAAATTAAGACATGCTGAATAAAAAAAACAACAATACAGGTGTAATATTCATAATTATTTGATGTTTCATACGGTGTCATTCAAGGACTTCCACTTTAACCACTTCTGTTTAAACTGTTTATAAAAAAATATTTGTATTACGTTCGGAATTCAGCAACTTCTCTAACAGTGTTTCCAATGAACTAAAGTTGTATAATGTCTATAGTCTTTGTTTCTAAATAATTATTTGTTTTATTCCAGGCTTTGCTACATCTGACGGTTGTAACCGGATTCCTTCTTGATCACACATGTCTGATTGGAACGACGTGTACCTGCACCAGTACTGCAATACGATGCGACAACCAGGGCTTAGATAATGTCCCACCATTCAAAATCAACGGCAGAAACATCAGCATAGATCTGCTCGACATGAGCGCAAACAACATCAGCGTTCTTAGGACGAATGCATTCACATCGCTCGGAGCTTACGTGACGTCATCACTACGAATTGACGTCAGCGATAACAAAATAAGCGTCATTGAAGACGGCTGCTTCAATGGATTGGAGGACATGATAGTTACCTTGGACCTTAGTCACAATAATTTACAGAGCATCCCTACCGCGGTTGCTAGCCTAGCCAAGATTCACGTTCTGAAAGTGGAATTTAACCCGATACTTGCTTTAGATTCTTTTGTCCTTTCTAGGATTGGAAACACTCTAGAGAACATCAGTATTACGCTTGATCATTTTAGAAGATGGCCGAATGAGCTACATTTTCTATTCAAATTGAAAGACCTGACCGTCTACAGTTTCGACTCTCCTATAATCAGGAACTCCGATTTCCACTACATCACGCAGATTCTGCCACTGTCTTCCCTAGAACTGTCACATTCCCCACTGGAAGAATTTCCGGGCACAATTTGCGACTTGTCACATTTGAATTCCTTGAAAATCGACAACAACGCTTTCGTTGGCAGGACTGTTGAGTTCTTCAGCATTTGCCACGCACCATTAAACCAGATACGAACACTTTCAATGCAATCCAACAACTTCGATGTTCTTCCTGACGTTGGGAAAATATTTCCTAACATCGAAAACCTTAACTTTTCAGACAACAACTTAAGTTACCTGAACAACGAGCTGACCGCTATGTCACGTTTGATCAGCCTAGATCTAAGCAACAACAAACTGGTCCATTTCCCGTCTACACTGGATGCCTTAGCACCAAGTCTCCAGGTACTCTATCTACGCAATAACTCTATCATTGACATCGACAATAAGGCCTTAAACTCTCTGACGAGTCTACAGATGTTGTTCCTTGACATGAATCCATTAGAATACATCGGAGCGAACGCTTTCCGCGCAAATACTGCGCTGAAAAATCTGTCCCTCTCTTCGACAAGGCTGTCCACTGTTCCCTGCGCTCTTTCATCCATCACTCTTCAGAATGATGCTTCTATAAACACGACAGTGGATCTCTCCAACAATAATATCGACTGTGATTGCAAGATGAAATGTCTCTCGAACCTCAATCTGCAGAGGTTTGCGTTTGTCGGAAACCCGGTGTGCGCCCAGCCGAGCACTGCTATAGTTGACTTCATACAAACGATCATCAAAGCAAGCGTGTGCGCCACAGCATAGAAATATGATTGGACAGTTGTACGGGATGTACTTAAACAAAAAACAATCTACAAATGTTGCTAATATATTAAATATGTTTATAAGTATAGCCATGGTCAGCGTATTATTTCAAAGTCGATTAAAATGTAATGCAATGTTTTTTGGAATAAAAATTGCTCCTTGTATACAGTATGAAAAATCTCCTACAATGTTTCTGCTCTTAAGACAAATGAACTGAACTGCACTGCATGTGGTAAATGTATTTGAATCTCGCTCTTGGAAAACCGGGCTTAGCGCATGTGCGTAAAGTGTTGTCCCATATTAGCCTGTGCAGTCCGCATAGGCTAATATGGGGCGACAGTTTCCTCCTGAACTGGATTTTCGTATAGAAGATTCTTTCTTTAAACGAAAAAGATCCAATAAAGCGGAAAGTGTCGTCCCTGATTAGCGAGTGCGGACACTTCACACACATGCTTAAAGTCCTGTTTTCCATAGCGACGCCCATTTACTTAGGGGTCATCACCAGGGATTTTCATGTTTTTTTTTTCGTTTTTTTTTTTTTTTTTTTTTTTTTTTTTTTTTTTTTATTTTTNTCATATATCTATCGGTGTCACAAACGATTCAAGATTATTTTCTGCGAATACTTTTTGTTCTTATATTTTTAAACTTAAACATCAAAGGAAAACTTCCCAATTTATAACGGTTAAATTCGTATCAATTTAAGTACTTTACATATCACGGTGTTTTGAAAAGAAAATATTTTATGATAAGATTGATAATGTATTTATTATCTTCTAAACCGATAAAACGAACCCGATATCACGATTCCATGTTATACCAAATCTCAACTATCAGCACGAATTTATTCTTCGGATTGGTAAATTCTTGATAAGTATTTAGAGATGAAGACATTTGAAAGGTTTTTATAATTAGATTTATAATGGGTCGGATCTGAACGATCGTAATTGCCTCAGTATTAAATAAAAAGTCATGCTTTAAATGCCTTTTGGCGCCTTCAAACCCACCTCAACGCTATAGCGCCAAAATCGAAAAAGTACGACAAATATGACAAATATTTTAATTTTCTGCTGAAACAACTATTTGAATTGTCGTATCGGCGAGCTTATTGTTTGGTATTTCGTGTTGTCGTGTAGGCGCCCTTAAATCCGATCAGAACGCCCTTCCCGAAAAATAATAAGGACCGCTCAAGTACTATATTCAAGAGTCGTGTGATCGTTATCGTTTGAACTTATTTGTCAAATTGGCACCATTATCTTATCGTTGTGGTGCGTTGGCTCGTAAGAAGACCCCATAAACGCCGTTACACCAGCATTATTATATGCGTGCGTATACAACAATTACATGAATATGGTGTTTCGGTGGGTGGTGTCACAAGTGCGATAAAAAAAAACACCGGAATTACACAATCATATAATATTTCATCTATTATATACCTCCTTACGATAAATCAACATTCTCGAAAAAAAACGATTTGATTCGAAATAGGTACATCTACACAAACGAAATAACTTATCGCGTGTTGTGCGCAGACGCGAATGAAAACATCGTCTGACGTGCAATCTGGTTCCATGTCTTAAAATATGTTTACTGGTGTATTCCTAATGTCGGACAGGACGTTATGTATATCTACGTTACATAGCACATCAAAGAAGCCCGCTTTTCAATACATTGAAAACAACATTTGTATCTAATAGCTAGTTTTTATACCGAAATTGCAGCCAATTTTCAGTCATATTATCTATGGGCATGTTACAAATCAGATATTTAACGGTCTTGCGTGTTGTCGGTCCGGCGTGTAGTCGGTCTGGCGTGTTGTCGGTCTGGCGTGTTGTGGGTCTGCGTGTTGTCGGTCTGGCGTGTAGTCGGTCTTGCGTGTTGTCGGTCTGGCGTGTTGTCGGTCTGGCGTGTTGTCGGTCTGCGTGTTGTCTGTCTGGCCTGTTGTCGGTCAGGCGTGTTGTCGGTCTGGCGTGTTGTCTGTCTGCGTGTTGTCTGTCTGCGTGTTGTCGGTCTGGCGTGTTGTCTGTCTGGCGTGTTGTCGGTCTGGCGTGTTGTCTGTCTGCGTGTTGTCTGTCTGCGTGTTGTCGGTCTGGCGTGTTGTCTGTCTGGCGTGTTGTTTGTCTGGCGTGTTGTCGGTCTGGCGTGTTGTCGGTCTGGCGTGTTGTCGGTCTGCGTGTTGTCTGTCTGCGTGTTGTCGGTCTTGCGTGTTGTCGGTTTGTCGTGTTGTCGGTCTGGCCTTGATAAATCTATCAAAGATATCTTTTGAAGGAGACCCTCAATGTACACAGCTTAAAATGCCTGTCACACAGTTCATTACAACAGTTATTAAAGCCAATGCCTGTGTTTCAAAATAAACGTAAATAGCTGAAATACCACGCTTTTTGCGAATTGTATGCATCATGCATCGCCATTACTGATGTACTATTTGAAATTCAAGTAGTTTGTTCAGCTAAAATATCTTGTTTTCATCTCTTAAGCTTCCTTCTACGTTACGCATGTGAATGTTTACATAGAAAAACACTGCACTATTTGACTTGATTTAACTTACTGTTCTAAACATAGGATAACACCTATATATATATTAATTGTTTCGCTGAAGTGCAAAGTGTTTAAACGCCCCGCACACTTTATAGTGTATGCACGGTATGTCCTCCGATGTTTAACATTATGTATGCTATATGTGTTCATGGGTGACTGTGTTTTTGTTGTGTTTAGCTGTTAGACTTGCATATACGATGATTGCAAATGTAAAAATATTAATTCATCATTTAGTTAGAGTACATGAAATAATTATTAGTTTATGTAGGTTACATTGTATAAAGTGTGTCTGAGTGTAAGAATTCATAGATGTTTGTGTCGAAATACTGTGACTTTTTATTCCAAGACTTGTAATATATTCCCTTTACGCCAATATAATATTATAAACATTGTTTAATTGTATAAGGAATTCTGTTAATATTTCAGTATTTCTATTGCTATATTAATTTTTATTAATATTAACTGTGTGCTATATCATAAACCGAAATAAACATTTGGAAAGGTCAACATTAAACGATCATTTCCTGAATAATTTAATTTGTCCTATCATTTAGTAAGTAATGAAAACATTTCATTTCAACGATTTTTCATAAACATGTTTCTTTGTAATATACTTATTATATGATTCATGGATAGTAATTTTCGTTTAATTAAACAATATTCAACATTTGTGATACTTTGCACATTGCAAGCATGTTATACTTTAAATTTTATACTTTTTGTTTGTATGTTGTTTTGTGGACATAAAATAATTTGCATATGTGCATGTTCCATATTTATATTTGTATCTGTACCCTGTGTTCCATTGATAAGATTGGAAAACTGAAATGATTTGTTTAAAAATGATTTAAGTTGATTAACGGAGAAAAGGTTAAATTTGTGTTTTCTAAAATTATTGAAATAAATGAAACGAATCAATTAATGCTATTTGTAGTTCTTAATCAGACAGTATGTCTCGCGTAAATTGAATAGTAAGTAACCCTTGCTCGAACCATACACATACTTATGCACACATACACGAGTGACACATCCAGGAATTTTGAAAAAGCGCGATTATCATTATTTAATCATATGGCAATAAAGCTGTGACGAGTTTCGCCCTTGCACACTTGAAACGTTCATTTGATGCCCATATTGAGTGCATATTTTTGAAGGCTGAAGAATCAGAATAAGGTTTGATGCATAGGTAAAAGGCTTCGTGTTTAAGTGTCAAATGCGCATGCGTCGTTCGTCAATCATTCGGCGCATACATACGGTCATGTAGAAATGGATTGTGTCCATGTCATTATATCGTTCAATTAAGCAATCTTCATTCGAACATGTGCGTTCGAAGTATATCTCATCAACAGATAACGGACGACAATAGAAAGTCATAGATGCCGAAGGGAAACTAGTTTGAAGAGGAGCGTGCATGTTAAGATATGTTCTCGTTGTCACGATTGGCGCCACAATATCAATCTGTTTTTTTTTTATTCGTAAACTGATTGTGGTGATTCTTATAGATGGAATTAGGCATTCTAATATTTTGCAGTCAGTATTGTCGGTTGTGTTAATCGTGAACAAGTTATGAACGGTTTAAATCATTTATATGATTAAAAGGAAAAACTGCTATTAATGTATAATCCGGATTATCGCATCAATATTATTAAAACGTATTATGTTGTAACAAAGCGTGACAAATTGTATCTATCCGCACTTCTACATCCTTGCTTTTGCTGTCAATCGTATGAAAGAAATGTCACGATATATAACTATATTTTGCGATCTCAAGAATAAATGAAGTCGAGTACGTGTGTGTGTATTTCGAAGTTTATGAGGTCTTGCCGCGCCTGATGCGGCTTTATGTGTGGACCCGCAGTGGGTCCCAGCACTCATACCTAATTTACTTACTAGTATCACGAACGTTGGGACGAATTTCGAATTATAGCTGCAATTTTCTGCTATTTTGTTGTTATTGAAAGAATGTCAATGTTGGTGTGGTCTTGGGTTGTGTGTGGGGGGGGGGGAGAACTGGAGTACCCGACGGAAACCCCACCTGTCCGATAATGTGACGACAAAAAAACTCAAATGCTTCGGGGCATAGCGACTGAACCCGGGTTGCCAAGGTGAGAAGCGCGTGTACCAACCATCTGGACAGCCTAAATGAAGTCGATAGTCGATAGGGCTGTATTTATAATATACGTGTCCAATCGTCGCTCTTTTTTTTATACTTTCGATTAAATCGTGAAAGATATTGCAATCACAATCTCGTATCGCAGCGTAACGGAGCGAATTGATTATTGATAACAGAACAGAACATTATAGTTTATTTCGACGTTGGCATACACAGCTCATATATATATATATATATACACGTATATACAATATCAACATGCGTTTAAAGTAGGTACAAAACAAACATCATTTCGAAGTAGAAGATAGCAGTAGGGTATAAGAACCCACAAGTTGTATAAGAACCCACACACATATTCTACTTTGCGCAATCGTGATGATCGAGTATGTAATCGTATCTGAACTGGAACTTAGACCGTGTCAGATCGTGGCATCCGTAATTGTCAAATAATGGAAAGATTGCAACAGAGCGAAAAGAAGTATACTGTATTGTACGGACATGCATAATGTATTATTTCTGATAGGATAAAAAACTGCGTACTTGTTATTTTGATCATGTTTGTGTTCACATTTTTTTCCACTGTTATTTTCGAAAAAAATATAAATTCAACTGCCTGGACGGTTACCACTATCTTTGAGCATATCTTAACTAATTGGATCACCAACAGGATGTGTGCATTCAATGAACACTTATTAACCGAATGTATTGGCATGTCATCAAGCATATACGTACAGATACAATTACAATGAAGATCATAATTATTTTATTACATTTAAAACTATTAACAAAATAATAGTAAATAAGCTTTACCCATAAAGGATTGCGATTCAAATTAAAAAGCAATAAATGATTTATGCACATTATTTTATCACATTAATTGCATTTTAATGACTCAATGCATTAATAGTTAACATAATTAGATTTTAAACTTTATAAGGCAAGATGTAATGTAGGACAAACAACTATAACAACCTAGCATGATAAATTAAAAATTCAAGATCATGGTTATAGAGGCTCAGGAAGAAGCCGTGAATCGAGACTTATGGTTAGCAAATATAGGCTGTAATCCAGAACGTCCGAGCTAGAAATGAATGTGTCCTGAAAATTCAAACACGTTACTAGTATTGACCGTGAGATTAAAGCACCTGTATATCGTTCTAGCACGACTTGACATCACAAGACTATAATAGTAATGATAAAAACGCAATGTTCCAAATTATACTTATTATGTTAAGATCGACAAACGAGGTCAACGTTTGTTTTACCAATGTATAACACGATTACACTGGTCTATACATATTTAAAGGAAGTCAATCAAGTCGGAAAAAATGTTACATTACAGTTCATACACATTTTATGTTTTATTTAGATGGTTAAGACAACACGATTGTTCAAAATCAAAAACTACCAAATAGCCCAGAAAAATACAAACAAAACAAAAAAATAATGAAAAACAAGACTCTACACACTATCAATTCGATGACATTGTAATTTTACATCTCAAATTATTCAAGGCAGTAGTGTCAGTTAAGATCGTATAAATGTTCATCAACTCGAGATTCCGAATGTTTATTTTGTTTTTATTTTGTTGTGCAGGACGTTTAATATATTCAAATCATAAAAAATGTATGTTCTTATATCTGGACGTTTGTATTGTTGGAAATATACACAGCATCTTACCAGTGAAGCCACATATAAAACACATTTTTAGCATAATATATAAATTCTGCCTTATCCTTAATTGTGCATAACTTAGATGATGTATTTGAAATAACTTAAGGCTTGACCATATTTAATTTCCCACTATTCGGTAAACCAACAACAGTCTTATGTTAACGTTGTTAGGTAACATCAAGGTCTTTTGTAACTTACAATATGGAACGCTAGCTAGAAAAGTCGTTTGGGAACAACTAGAACGTGGCTTTTATAAAGGACAAACAGACACACCTAGCAACTTGCAACGATGCATTCGAACTCACTGATAAAAGGGCCCCTCTTTACGGGATTCCTGTCCGTGAATTGGTCCACAATATAACGTCGACATACACCTTCAACATTTGTTTCAGCTGACAGATAAATGGCCAATTGCATTTGTTTTCTGAAGCGTTGTATTGATATCAGCTTATTAGGATAACGTAACTGCGCACACAGTTGGGTGTGCAACAGATGTTCGAATAGGAGAGCGTTAGTTTATGTTGTATAGCGTAACGATGCACATTAAATATACGTATTTAGAAATTATATATCAGGGTTAATTGTCGTGCGTTTTTAAGGCCATGTAAACCTGTTGTTAATACAAGATTAGCTTACGGTTAAACGATTTATCTCCTAACAAAAAGAAAATAAAAGACTAGCCGGATGGTACTATCTGTAAGGTATTAAGTATATTTAGCCTATATTCTGATATCTTTAACATTCATTATAAACTATTACTAAATGTGCATAAGCATTCTAAATGTAGATTACCAAGAAAATAATCGACACAGAAGGACTTGACATGTTGGCCGGGGATAAGTGCGTTTAAATGTGAATATATTTAATTTGTTCACACATACCACCATAACAATACTTTCAACGTGATATAGTGATTCATCTATCGTTTAAACCGTTCAATGTTTTTATGTGTATTTACAACAGTTTATAACAGTATACTCTAACGTTATTGATGGTTTTTACCATCATTCGGAAAATGAAGAAAATGATCTCGAATGTATTTGATAACCTACGCGAAAAATGCGTTATATTAAGTGAATATGCGGCGTAATTTAATAATGTCTCATTGTCATGTTCAAACACAATATATGAACTTAAATAGAGGATTAACAATAATGTTACATTGTAATGTGCATTTTACAAATAATGGCAATTCTATAAATAAATAATGTATTAAATTATGATAGGGATCGTTTTTCAGTTAATATATCACGAAGCTTTTTCTTTTCTACAACCATTTAACTGCAAGCACTTGCTTACAAGAAATAAAACAACACTAAGGTTATTGTTGAATTAAATAATGTTACAACATTCTCGTATATGACCGCAAATTCACAA
The DNA here is from genome assembly GCA_007657795.1 of Dreissena rostriformis. NCBI lineage: Eukaryota > Metazoa > Mollusca > Bivalvia > Myida > Dreissenidae > Dreissena > Dreissena rostriformis. Next base: position 352,957 of record VMBQ01000100.1, read on the forward strand.
TTAATCGAGTTTGTTTCGGGAGGTTTTGCATCAACGCTCTACGCAATCTTTGACATAAAAGCAATGCTGTCTGAGACCAGATATGTTGCATATATAGAACGCGACCTTAGATTGCCATAGAAAGTTCTACAGTGTCGGCAAGTGTGTATTATTTTGTGTTATCTACACACGGCACAACTGTATTCCATCCCACCGTTGATAAGGATGTCACAAACAAATACGGGATCAAACTAGAATTGTTTAAAGGACTAACCGTAAACCACCTCTCGTTTTAGTGCGGATCGGTAATCTATCAATACAAAAGGTTGTATTACACTTATTCTGATTCACATATGGTCCCATAATAAATATGCCAACTTTCAAAGCATTTTTCTTGCCTTTACTATAAATCAAATTTTGAAAGTCTGGTATCATTTAAATGATAAATTTAACCTCTTTCAATATTAGCAGTCGGAAATGTATGGTCTTGCAACCGATAAGAAAGTAAAATTCGCCCAAAGGCAAGCACTCTAGGAAAACTAAAACTGAAAATTAACGCAACCCAAACTTTCATCCTTCAATGTAACATGAAATAACCACAAAAAGTATGAGTGCGATCGTTAAATCGCCTTTAAACCAGACTAGAAAAGGAACTCTTTAGAAATAGACCCTACCTAAAAACACAAGCAAGGTAGCACAAAACACCTTATATTCGCCGTGATCCCTTCGACATGTGACCGTGATGTTGCCTGTCCGCCTCATCTTCAATATGATAAAAATTGGTATCAAATCGGTTAAATGGCATATTTAATTTAGAACAGACTATCAATTACACGCTCAAACAGCCCTTCCAGTGCTGTAGCTACCTTGATTTTGCATGTCTGTCGCATGCCTTCTGACAATGACCTCAATAATAAAATTATTTAAGCAAGTGTTAATGATAATCTTTCAATATAAAGAAGTGAAACTCCAGCTGCTGGTGCAGTATTGAAATCTTATTATAAACAATTAGTTGGTCCTTTATTTATGGCAAGTGACCGATTGCCGAAACAGTACAAAACAGCACAATACAGCACAATACAAAACAACATAAACACAAATAAGAATAAAGCTGGGGTCACCGCCTTGGAACGGTCAATGCAACGCATTGGGGGTTTAAACCTGGTTATAGAGCGCTCAACCTCACACTTGGCCCAGCAATATTCATAATACATTTAAGTGTAAATAAAATTTAACGTCATAGCATTGTAACTCAAATTAAACAATAATAAAAGGGAATTAAAACGCATTCAATTTAATTACTATTTAATTACTCAATTGCATTGAAGATACAAGAGTAACAGAGTTACAACTTTTTGACGAACGATCAAATAAAACTATTAACAATTGTCAACTACATTCCTTCTTTATAGAAAAAGATTTGAGAATATAGCGTCACGGAGTTAATATTTTAGATAATCATCGCGCAAATACAAGAAGTATTTTGGGCATAGCGCGGGCACAACAAGTTGACATAATTGTAGAGGCGTAATATGTAACTATTAAAGGGACTTGTTCATAGAATTTGGCATGTTTTGAAGTTTGTCATTAAATGATTTAAATTGATAAATATAAACGTCAGAACTAAAGAGCTACATAAAAAAACATGAATCGAAGTAAAAAATGAGAAAAAAGGAGAAACAAAATAACCTCTCCAGGGCTCGAACCACTGACCCATGGAGTAAAAACCAAGCCTCGAAACCACGCAGCCATCCGTCTTCACGTGTTTGTGTGTAATTCAGAGTTTATGTTCGGGTCGTTGAGTCTTTACGAATACATTATGTGCGGACCTGACCATCCGTCTTCACATGAGTTGCCATTAATTTATATACTTTGTATAACTATCCTCGTGTTGTTACAAAATATAACGATAATACAAGAAATCGAAATGTTTAGATCGTTTCGCTTCTGAGACGCTTCATAATTTTATCAATTTCTCAGGATGATTTTTCGTAAACGAAAGTGTATTTTCAGTATAATTCTGCGGCATTAGTGTTATTTCGCACACTAATGTACATTGTTTATTAATTTCTTGAATCTGTATCAAAAATTTGAAATAATCTCATTTTGACAAACTGTGAACAAGTCCCTTTAAGGGCAACCTTCCTCTTGGGCTGAATTGTAAGGCCCATGCGTGCTTGTACCAATGATCTTAACAAATGAACATGTTTATAAAAAATATTAAAAGGAATAGGAGATAAGGAGCGGATGAGAAACAGAGATTTGATTATGGGACATCCCATTACTAGTTCTTTTAAGTATTTAAAAGTTTTTAACTTAGTTTCTTACAAATTACTCAAATGGTATTGTACATATAGAAAAGATCCCGAAAAAGAGGCTCATACGTTTGACCTTCACGTTAGCGATCCATTTTCACTAAGCAATGTTAACGAACAAAACAAGTATACAGGTAATGGCATCGTTTTGAGGTACAAACGCTTAATAATGATATCAACTTTGATGTATGGTTATTTGTCTGTGTCCGTAACGTTTATAAAATATTCTTTTAGTTGAATAATTGACTAGATTATAAAACCTTTGTATACACACACATACGATCATCATTTTAAATATGGTAGCTAACACATGATCAAAGCAACTAAATTAAAGTCACTTTGTAAGGACTTTCATTGTATGAGTAACACCCACAAAACATCGTGGACTAATGTTGCATTGCAAGTAGAGAACTTGATTTGAGCAATTATGCGCTATCTACACGTATAATCTATATGGTGAGACATGTTACGGTCATTGGCTTATTTTAACAGTTCTAAATGCCCGCAAGCAAACTCAACGGGAATAATCGCGTTTTGCATCTTTGTATGTAAAAGTATGACGATGAGAAAAGTTTCATAGTTTTTGTTGATTGCAAATGACATCAATAACCAGTCGAAGTGGCTTTTATGTGGACAACGTCTTTAATTTTGTCAAAGTTGCTATTTGGTTCATGTAGCCAACACTTAATAGTCAAATGAGTCTGTTATGAGAAACAAGCTAATTCAGTTACGTCCGAGGCGCATTTTATATCGAATATTGGAATTCCGTTGATACCGTAACCATTTAAACTGATTTTTTTTTAATGTTTGTTTCAATCAAATAACCATTCAAACTCAGAATGAAAATAAATTATGCGCGCAAAATACAATTGTGAGATAGATTGTTTTACTCAATTTTGTTTCAAAATAACACTATAGGCTACCAGATAAGAGCCCAATTTGATAACGTTGTTTTGTTTGGTAAAATGAGTTTCACATATGGAACGTGAATTTAGAACGTTGGGTCAGACTGGATGATTACCTCAAAGGATGGGCCATATTTTACTTTAAAGCCACCATTCCTTAACATATAAGGCCTTTCATTTTATATAAGCATTGCTCCTAATACACGTAAATGTAGTTTTTTTGGATAAAATACACTTAATACACTTGAGGCGAACAGAAATAAATGTGATTATGTTGGCTACGTTTCAGCAACCATTGATCACATATACTTTACGCACTTGCAAATACAATTTACCTACCGATTTAATGATATCCATGTATTCTGTTGAATAGCTTTTCTATAAGAAAATGTTTCTTCAAAGTTGAAATTTGCAAACACTCTTACAGACTGCTGATTTGAAATTTGCTGTAAAAATACAACGTGAAAAAAGATGCCCAAAAGACTAATGCAAAGGATCGTGATCAAAATCATATTTCGACTATGACGAAATTAAAACTTGTTTGTCGTCTATCATAGTTTGGAAATTTAGTTGTAAATTAAGTAGCTGCCAAGAGTTGGACTCGATGTTAACCCGATCTTCAACTATTTAAATGATTTTTTTTTACACGACGGCAACATTACATGGCACATACATTGATGTGGTCCTTTTTAAACGGCAACTCGAGAGTTTGATTTTATAAGGATCATATTATATTTTGTAAGCATTAGTTTGTCGTTCTTTCATTATGATATAAACGTGAACACGTTCAATTTAAAAACATAAAGGATTCGTTTAACCAACTTTATCTTAAGACATTCGACAGGCGTTCAATGTCATAAAAACTGGTATTAACGTTCGCTCGTACGTTTCCTGTTTATCTGTCCTTTATCTCCCATTTATAACTTGAATACGACCGACAGTGTCAAACACGATTAGAACAGCTAACTGGACGGTGCGTTCTGTGACATCGACTTGAACTGGTGAGTTTATAATATTATTCAAAGAAGTAACCTTTATTGCACATTTTTATTTTTAAATACTTGCGTATAATTAAAACAGACTTATTTGGAAAACAAATCGCATTAAACTAATGAATAAGGAATATAGTCACTCCAGAAACATTTGTAATTTTTAACATTTAGGACTCTCAACGAGAGTTAACCTTTAGAGAGTAATTTGTTTGCCAATTCGTAGAACAATATTCGCATTTGATAATTACATTAATTTGTTAACTATCCGATTAAGGTTAAAACTATGATTACAATTTTATATCTTCATTTTTTTTTACAGCTTTCGATAGAAACAATGGGAATCGGGATGCTCGTTCTGGTATGTACTACACATTCAGATAGTTTTGCTTGGTTTAACTTAAATTAGTTAAATAAATTAAATAAACCCAGTCTTCAGTTCCGTTTTAGCAAATTATTATTTTTGTCGAATTTAATTTTTGTATTTTTTGTTTAGTGATGATTCAATCAAAATCGATTAATGAATACTATTAAATAATTTAACGAAAATAGTTTGTGAAATAAAGATGATTGGTCGCATAAAAAAGAAGAAATAAGCAACATGATATTAGGAAAATGTTTTTCATCCAATACATAAATATAAGCTGACGATAATGTTCGTTTCCGTTAAGTGAAGTTAATTGTAAGCTATACTAAGATAATCTTGCAATCTACTAAAAAAAATTATTTAAAAGAAATACTGTAAATAAAATACTGTCTTCCTTAACAAAGCAGCAGACACAAAAAAAATTTGAAAACAGAATCATGTGCAAAGCAAACGTGTACTATGTTAAACGCAATAGAAATAAAACCACCAGCTTTCGTTAAAGGTGTAGAAGTAACCGCCCCATAATCATTGAATAGATTGGAAGTGCATATTTGAATTTTTCTTTATATAATTCCAATTATGTAAAGGTTATTGGAATTTAATACGGAGTATTTCACAGGATAGGTGAACTAAATGTTATTAAATTGTGTTATGAAAAAAACTAAGTAAGTTAAGGCTGGAAATATTTAAGACTCTCATCCTCACCAGCTCCTATCAAAAACGCCCGCTTCAAAATTGTATAGTTCTAAAAATATTCATAACAAAAACACTTCATCTCGAAAATTCCAAGATCGAAATCGGCGACCGTTTGACTTGCTCTGTTCTGAGGCGTATTGTTCAGCTCTCTGCATAGCATAAACTTCTCACTTTACGCGTTTCTAACGTTTATTATACTCCCCGTTACGAAGTTAAGGTGGTTTTATACTTCCCGTTTAGAATAAAGGGGGATGTGGTACAATGGAATCACCATGGACGTATTTCCGTTTGTTTGTCCGTCCTTACGTCCGTACCACACACTATAATATTGCATAGCAGTCCTCTACAATTTTCCGAAATACCATGCCCCTGTCGTAAAAACTGGTCGCGCTGCAGAGGTATTTGTTTATCGACTGGCTACATAGTATAACAAAAGGCGTCAGAGATTATTTCTCGTCACTTTAAACTTTGTCTGTCACAGCTCTAATTAATACTGATTGTTGTGAGTGGGTTTGATACATTATAATGTTAATGTTGCTGTCAAAAAGAATAATTTAGGTTCAATTGTGTTTGTAAAATCTAGTGTCTCCATCAACGTTTTAGTTGGATCAAGAATAACAGGAATATGCAAATGAAAAATACTACCCTTTGTGCCGTGAGTGTGAAGCATCAGGGAAAAGTGCATTCCACATTGAAAGAAGATACTGGTTGTAAAAAGTAGTCCGATCGTTACTAGGAACGTCTTAAATTGTATGCTTTGCACGTTCCACTTGACCAGTAAATGTCTGTGTGTTTAATTTATACATTTACTTATTTATTATATTGTTAATTGTGTATGTGTATGTGTATTTCTATTTCAATAGCCAGGAATACAAAGTGTGTTAATGGGTATATAGAAGTCACTCTGTCTTTCGGTTGGTTGGTTTGTCTGTCTATTGATTTGTCGGTCTGTCCGCATATAATGTTTTAAAATTGTTGAGTTAACTGGTTCTACATTTCTCAAGCGATTTAATGCAACATGAAACCTTTAATCGCCATGCATTGTACACGTATGTTCTAAGACCCTTTTTTATAATCAGCGATCAACATATTCGACGTATTCGCCCTTGAACCTGGTCATTTATATGGCATTATAATTGACTGTTCTGAATTTCACATTTCTCAGACCTCAAGCATCTGAATTAACTTGAAATATGTCATCACCATAGAGGGTAGATGTGCAATATACCTTTTCACGCGAAATTATCCATTTAATTCGGAGTAATGAACCCTTAAAATAAGCAATGGCAATATCTGCTTTTTTCTATGAAAAAGCGGAGCGGGGTATTTTAAGTGGCGTTTGTGACAAAAATCTAGTTGCTACTGAAACTGAAGAGGTTAGTTTAAACAACATTTTGTTCGATCAAACCAAATATAAAAATAAAATGGTTTGAAATGGTAAAGACTTCCAAATTAAACACAAAAAAAAACACTTAAAAATGTACATTTGTTGATGAAGTACATCCTCTTAACAACCCCAATATGTCCAATTTGTTTTTCAAATTCCGGATGAGAATCTAAACATTAATTTACTCCTGCCTTACCGTAAACCCCTGTTTACATGTTCCGTTCTTGAAACAATCATATGCAACTACCATTCTTTTATGCATATAGTATGCTTGCATTAAATATGATTTATATCCTTAAGCTATACATACAAATGCTACATTTGCATTTTTTATTATTATACTTTCTTTGTTTAAACCAATTAAATATTTTTGTTAGCGGAAAAGTATTCTATATCTTTGTTTGATCTATGTATATTGCTCTTTTTTCATACATTGACATGAAAAAAGCAAATTTTAATCAGCCGATTTTAAAGTCAGTAACGATTAAAAGAATTGTATCGCACTTATAATTATTATATATATTTTATTCACTATGCAAATACAATCTTTTGAAAACAGCTAATGTATATACTTCTCAATACGCGTTTTGTCAATTTGGCTATCATAATAATACATTTCACAAGTTATCAAAATTGCACGATGTCCCGAAGATATCTATATTTTTTTCATCTTATACGTGTATATTAACTTCATCAGACAAACGTCATTTTTTTTCGTATTTCAACGCACCACAACTCTAAATTGTGTCATGTTCTGAGAAAACTGGGCGAAATGCTTGTGCGTAAATTGCATCCCAGATTAGCCTGTGCAGTTCGCACAGGCTAATCAGGGACGACAATTTCCGCTTTTATGGAATTTTTCGTTTAAATGATGTCTCTTCTTAGCGAAAATCCAGTTAAGGCAAAAAGTGTCGTCTCGGATTAGCCTGTGCGGACTGCACAGGCTAATCTAGGATGACACTTTACGCACAAGCAGTTTGCCCAGTTTTCTCAGAACACGACACAATTGCTGATGAGGCGATATGCAATTAATGATGTGAAACCTATAAAATATCTTTATTTTTTAGGTATTTTTGCTGACAGACGTTACGAGCTGCTTTCTTTTGGACGGTGTTTGCTCAACTGGCGACTGTTATTGTTCTCAAGATCGCATAATCTGCGATGGAAAAGGCTTGACTGAATTCCCAGCTTTCAATATTTCGGGTCCAAATGTTGGAGACATCCGTTTGTTCTTCTACAACATCAACGTTTTAAAAAACAATGCGTTCAGCTCACTACAAGGTCATGTATCTAACTATCTAGACATGAGACTCGCTGATAATAACATATCTGATATGGAAGATAACTGTTTTAAAGGGCTTGAAAATATAATTGTAAATTTAGATCTTGAAAACAACAAATTACAATCGATACCGATGGCTATTGCAAGTTTAAATAGAATAAACGAACTGTCATTGTTGTTTAATCCAATACATGTGTTAGATCCGAATACTCTCTCGAGACTTGGGCACACACTATCAACCTTACAGTTAACTTTTGAAAGTATAAAGATTTCAGATTTTCACTACATAGCAAATATGCATCTTCGCCAATTGACAATTTCAAATTCATCTTTAGAGCAACTCCCAGTTGGAATATGCGATATTGATGAATTGGTGTCTTTAGATATTTCTAAAAACTCGTTCACCTATAGAACTAAAGAGTTTTTTGATGTATGTCATACACCTCACCCAAACTTGATATCTATATATATGCAAGGCAACCACTTTGATGTTCTTCCTGACTTTGGCAAAACATTCCCAGCTCTTGGCAAAATTATATTTTCTCACAACAATCTTAGATACATAAGTGCTGAACTAACACGAATGCCGGCTGTAGACTTTTTGGATTTGGGTTATAACAAATTAGTGCAATTTCCGTCCGCCCTATCTAGTTTAATACCAAATGTTCAGACTTTATATTTAAACAACAACAGCATTGTTGACGTCGGTAACGTTGACTTTAGTTCTTTTCTACATCTACAAAATATATATCTTAACAACAATCCATTGGAATACATCGCTGCATCTTCTTTTGTACACAACACTGTTTTGAATCAAGTTGATTTATCTTTCACCAAACTTTTGACTGTTCCTTGTGCACTGTCGTTCATTTCGCCAAGTCTTAGAAGAGTTTCGGTGTATATTTACAATAACAGTTTGGAATGTGACTGCAGAATGAGCTGCCTTTCCAATATAAACTTATCTCAAATATCGTTTACAGGGCACCCACAATGTTCACAGCCAAACATTTCTGTCACAGAGTTTATTACAACTGTTATAAAAGCAAATGTCTGTGCAAAAACGTAAACCTTCACACCAATATTACGTTCTTTGAGCCTTTAATACACGTCGATGTCTGTAGTACTATTTGAACGTAAAAAGTAAAGTTAATTGTCATCCATTCATATGTTTACTACTGAAGGCGTGCACATATATCAATAGGGAGACACATAATACACTGCAATGTTTTGCTTGTTTGAATTAATTTATCCTTCGTATGGGCATGCTATATTAATAATAGCTATATGTAAAAACATAAATGTTCATGTGCAATTTCATTTACATACGTGTTTGTGGATATTGATGACTTAAAAAGCCCTGGATTTTCAGTATTTATATGCAGTTGAAACACACTGCATTTTAGCCCTTGCGGTGTTTAAATCTTCTGATGATTGGAGGTTGTGTTGTATATCTCTCTGTCTTTTGCATGTAATGTTGATTGCAAATCTAAATATAATTGGTCATACTAATAAGTTTCAGTTGATGAAAACTGTGTTAATTTATGAACGTAGCGCGTTGTATAACGCGTGTCATTGAGTAAATGTGTCGTATTCTGAGAAAACTGGGCAAAAAGTTTGTGCGTAAATTGTCATCCCAGATTAGCCTAGGCAGTCCGCACAGGCTAATCAGGGACGACAATTTCAGTTTTAATGAAATTTTTCGTTTAAATGATGTCTCATCTTAGCGAAAATCCAGTTAAGGCGGAAAGTGTCGTCCCTGATTAGCCTGTGCGGACTGCAAAGGCTAATCTGGGATGACACTTTACGCACATGCATTTTGTCCAGTTTTCTCAGAACATGACACAAATGTACTTCATGATACAGACGAAACGTGTCAATCCTTGTATTTTTTCTATTCACTAATCACGTCTTTTATTTTTAAAGAAAAACACATCCTGTACCTGATGAAGTAAGAACATAATTTGCTTGACGTCGTTTGAAAGACGACTACCTCTTTGTTTTGGAATGCTTTATAAACGTGTGCAATAGCTAAAGACATACCATTTTGTTTGAAGAAACCGACCAACTATGAAACAGTTCATAGAACGTATGTTATATGATAGCGGACATTTAACTCATATGTCATGAATCTCACGACTTTTGCTTTCGATTGAAAATAAGAAATGTAAATTTATATAAGAATAGGTATTGCTATGCATTATCTCATCGGTGCTGAGGATGTTAACTTGTTTTGTGGATTTTTTTCTTGTAAATTACTGTGTGAGCAGAATTTGATGTATATAGAACAGAACAGAACAGAACATTTTATTTAAGACTTGTACAAGTACATCGTCTCCGATACATATATAATACATAAAACAACATGACATAGCATTAAGTGAAAGGGTTATACAAACTTATTAGTTAAACAATACATAATCGAGAATTTATTCGGAGATGAACTGCGTTTCAGTTATTAACACAATTTTGTGCATTTCTGTAGTTGAGAGCGTCCTTAACAAACTTACAAAGATTATTTATATCGGTCTTATTACTTGAGGTCAAAAGTTGTGTAAATTTTAATACAGAAGGTTTAACATAGTAATATTGTTTAATATATTTCTTTCTTATTACAGTATAACAATTGCATACAATGACAAAATGGTATTCGTCCTCAATATCGCTAGAATTGCAAAAGGTACAATATCTTTCTTCTCTAGGAACTTGTCTATAACGACCTATTTGTATATTTAGAGGAAGTCCGTTTAATCTTAGCTTGCTCATAAATGAACGGTTACTTTTGGACAAAATATCTAGATAGGGTTCATAGTAATGTGATTGTTTACAATACTTGTATAGATTTAACATAGAGCTATTTTCTATTTTAGACATAGTTTCTTGCTTAAAAGTGTCTATAATACGGGTTTTAAATTCATTTAAAAATGTATACTGATCAATAACGTTAGGGTTGTCAAATATATATGCAAACCCATATTCTGTTAACAATGTTCTGATATTTGCAGCCCAATTCGAATGACCGTTATAACTATCTGCAACAGATTGTGAATAAATAGTTTTGATAATAATATTGTCTGAGGTTACAATTTTCAACCAGTATTTAATCATTCTAAAATACCTATTAATAAATAAAGGATATCGTCCTAATTCGCTATATGTGACTGCATTACAGGTATTTATTTTAACGTTCAATAACCGCTTACAGAACTTGAGATGTACTCTTTCCAGTTCCCTTGACTTAGTATAACCCCAAACCTCACAGGAATAATTCAAAATAGGACTCACAAAGGCATCAAATAACTGACACATTGTCTTAGGTCTTAAGTCAAATTCCTTACACTTACACAAAAGAACGTTCATGGCTTTCAATGCTTTTCCAACTAGATGCTCTTGATTTAAGATAAATTTACCAGTGTAATTAAAGACTGTTCCTAAGTAGTTAAAATCACTTACGACTTCTATGATTTCCCCATTGTATGTCCAGCTTTCATTATGTAATAAGCCACCCCGTTTACGAAAAACAATGATTTTTGTCTTTGAAGTATTTACCTTTAAACCCCATGTGTCACAATATGTATTTAAATTATTTAAATGTTGCTGTACCTCATATGGTGTTTTACCTATAATGGCCATATCATCTGCAAAGAGTAAAAGTATTAAAACAATATCATCAAACATGAGGCCACAATTTGTATCCTTTTGCAAAAACAACTCCAAATCTTCAACAAAGATAGAAAACAAAAGGGGTGACAATACCTCACCTTGACGTAATCCAACTGCGTATTCAAAATATTCGGAAAAATTAGAACACAATTTAACTCGAGATTTAACATGTTGATACATATCTCTTATAATTCTTAAAAGTTTTCCACGTATTCCACAATTATACAATTTTAACCATAAGCCATTTCTATAAATGGAATCAAAACATTTCATCATATCAACAAAAACAACATATAATCTTTTATTTTCATTAATATATTTTTGAACAATAGACATAAGTACATATATTGCATCAACAGTTGATCGACCCTTACGAAACCCGAACTGCGCGTCCGAAACAGTGTTATTATCCCTACAAAATTGCTCTATTCGCTTGTTTAAAACGGTTGTAAAAAGTTTTGCTAGACAACTGACCAAAGTTATACCTCTATAATNACTGACAGCGCACCTCCGTCGTGTTCCTAGTCACGTACCGGGCGTCCGTCCACATAGAGTGTATCGTACACGATGCATGCCTTCTTCCCCTCGTCCCTAGCCGCTTTCAACTTGGTATAGTTGCTGATATTAAGAAAATGACATTTAGTCTTATGAAGTTTAGCTTTGTGTATGTATATATTTCTATGAGAAAAGTTTGACTATTATGCTCCCTAATATGACATTTCGCTTCGTTTATTTTAGGACACTTTCACTGTTTTAGGATTTCACGGTGGACATTTGTTTTAAAGAATTTAAAAACGACTTACTTGTCAAAAAAATGTCACATTAATCTTTCTCTCCACAATCCTTACCATTTTTGTGATATATTGAGCAATAGCAAATTGCAGACCGTTATTAATAAATTCAAATTAAAGTTTGATGAAGCATTTCTCAATTATAATATATGTGATTAAGTGTAAAACAATTAATTGTATACTATATTATCTTCATTATAATCCAAACTATTCGTTAAGAACTTCGTTTTCCTTATATTGTGTTGTTTAACATTGTGCAATCGAAAATGGTAGACTATGTTGCATAATTTGAATGATGCATTCATGTACTTACTCAAAACTTATTTCCTATTCAGCATGTAGATGTCTTTCCTATGTGTATGCATGAACACATATCTATTTTGCTTTGAATGTTTGTATTGTTAACATGTACCATCATTCGTCTACATGGACATAGGCCTTTTGGATAAATTGTAAAAACAACTGATAAAATATGCAATTTACTCTGCGTATCAATGTTTAATTGTTTAATTCTGTTAAATTAACAACAAAACAATTCATATATGATTTAAAGCTGTACATACACAATTGTTTTATGCATGATCAAGTGACCTATTTGTTTTAAAATAATATAAATAATCCCTCCACATTAGTGCGTTTTCTTACCATACAAACATTACTAATCACAGTAGTTGTTTACAGGTTTAATTTGCTATTTGTATCCTCTGTTAAATTTCTAAAACTTTAATGTATGCGTCATTTCCGAAAGGTCATACACGTTTCAATTCAAATAGCAACAGCTTTATGGAAAAAAAATGCTGACGCGGCCATGTACATAATTTGCAATTTACATTCACTGAATAATTATATCAAATGAATTTAGAGAGGTTATTAATGTATAGTTTATTACTTTTTGATTTGTTATGTTTCTGATAAAAATGATCAATGCAATTGATATTTGTTGATACTTTATGTGTGATTTAAATTGATTTAGGGAGAAATGGTTTCATTTGTGTATGCTAGGCTATTTGGAATAAATGTAAAAAATAAAAAATAAATTATATTTTGATTTATCCCAAAACAAAACACTACGTGTTGAATACACATACTAGTAACACTTTATGAAAATCAGTGTCATCAGATTGGCCATTGTTACACTTCAAACGATGGTTAAAACGCACAATGTATTTTGACAAACTGTTAAAAAAAGTACCAGCATAGGCACACCTGCTGTTTCTATACCTGATAATCAACGATTTAATATAGTTATATGTGTCATTTTTTAACTATCATTTTCTTAACATATGTTTACATGGAGAGTATTGAATATGAAACTAAGTTGAAATGTAAAGCACTTATATCAGTTTTCAATTCAGCTTTAATGTCACAAACGACATATAGTCGTTCAAAATTAGTTTGAAGCCTCATTTCCATTATCACGTAACTTAACGTTGGCATGTTCAAATAACAAAAATGACTGATGTAATGGTTTTCCGTAAGTCTTCGATGTTTAAAGATTAGCAATTGTTGCCGATTAATGATGGTTGAATTTGAAAGAAGTAGGCATTTGCAAATCCATATGCATCCACAGACAATACAAACTTGAAGCATGGACAATAAACTAAAAACCATTTTAATGTGTTAAGCTCGCGATAATTAGGCAGACATTTGAACAAAGATGAATTGAGGATGACTGTTGAAATGTTCATCGTTTCTCAGCTTTAACTTAGGTTGTTAGTTTTTGAATATGCGAACGGAAAAGAACAGAATGACCTAAAAAGATAATAAACAATCGATCTGTTTTTAATGCCTTGCATTATGTGTTTTATACTATCTTTGCTTCAACCGATATATGTAAAAAATGTATTGGGTTTCATACGTTTCTTATGTTTTGTTGTTTGGTCTAATAAATCGAACTATTTTAAAATGGGATAATAATCGAGTTATCCAAGTGCTAATAGAATTAAGTCTTTCCTCTATCCGAGTTTTGCAAAAAAGTAATTATCTCTGTCTGCAAAAGAGTAATAAACGAGACCAAAGTCACGTAATGTTAGAACATTGTACATGGTATTTTTGTTTTGTTCGGTTAGATGACAGCAACAGTGTGACTTTGTTACGTCATTGTAGTGAGGTATCTGCTTCTCAGTAGGTTTACAAATAGGGAGGCAACCCAATATCTAAGAAAATCAATCTCAAACTAATACATGTGCAATTATTTTGTGTTTTCAAAACAACACACGAGCAGTTGCTGAAGATTTAAATTTGAAGTAAGTCTTTGCGCATGAAAAAAACAAAACAAACAGGAGACATGCCTTTTCGTGATAAAAGAATTTAAGTCAGCGTTCTTTACGGAGAGTAAAATTATCTCATAATGAACACAATCAAATCATGTGTTAAAAACGGCATTATTTTGACTGGGAAATGTGCGACTGTTTACTGACATATTAGCTGAAAGCAAAATGGACATTTTGAAATCACATTTTTACAGCGTGATTCTTAAGTTGTTGTCGAAAGTATTCTTCACAACCTTGCATTATTCCATATTTGAACTCCACTTAGCTGGAAACATCGATATAATTAGACACTCAGATATTAACAATGGCAATTTGAGAGCGTTATCTTACATATTGTTCTGCAAATATCGAGGGTCGATTTGGAACGTCTGGGCTACATATGAAGTATCCTGAAGGGTTTGGCATGTTACGGATATGGACGATTCCTACGAGATAAAAGACCTACTTATACTTCATAACGGCTAGTACCGCTAAATAAGTCACAGTGCTAGAAGGTGACCGCAATTTTCAAAATGATAAAATCGGATAGGATAGACGAAGTGTGTTCTGTTTGCTTGTCACTCAAATATATCATCACTTTGTTCTATTCTGTATAGGACATTAACAGTCAGCACATGAAGTTTTGAAGTTATACAGACTTATTCCAAAATGGCTATATTTTGGAAAAACAACACCACTGATTTGTGGGTACACACAAAGCTGACACATTTGAAATCCTTTCAAAATCGAATACCATATGAACCGTTATTATGTAAATAAAATAGTAATTGATCGACACAATGGGTCAGCGTTGTTTTTAACAACGGATGAGATGGTGTTTTCCAAAAATAAAACAGATCTGTATAACACCTATTATTAAGTTTAGTCATACACTTAAACAAAAACAAGTATAAGAGAAGGAAATGTGTTTTGTTCATTTTATTACAAGTTGAACATGCGTTACGACCGATTTGATAAGGTTAGTTCAGGCTTGTCCAGGCTCTATTTAAAAGCCCGAGGGCGCTTTGGCCGGTTTATTTCGAAGCGACGCATATGTGGTTGTATTTAAATACAATGTCATTGGAGACAAAAAAGCATGCTTATCTTTGCACAAAAAATCGTGAACAAACGACAGTCAAATGTTTTCCTGTGCAATATAACTATTTAGGAGAATGGTCAGTCGAAAAGGCACATTATTTTACTAACCTAAAGCCAGAGCAGACGCCCGCAGCTCTCAAATAATAACACCTATACCAACAACTAGTGAACCTGCTTATGAAATCAAACGCAAATGGGCAACACAACTTTCATGCTTTCTAACTCAGGTATGTAATAGCACTGGAAACAGATGTTTCTATACGGATAGTAAAATAATTGTGACCGCACACATCAATTGACCACACATTTGTTCAATAAAAAGAGATTAGTGCTTCACCTTTATCATGTTTACTCTGAATTCGAATATTGCATTCAGATGTGACACTGTTCTAGCAACTGAAAAAAACTACTGGAATTCGTCCATTTATACTGGGCACATTGTAGTATAGTCCCTAAACAATGTATTGCATATGATGTGTATGTGCGTTTATTCTTGTTTGCTCTTAGGCTTATCTTATAACCTGATAAAAAAGGCTCGCATAAGAGATTTGGATCTGTTTGTATTCTTCATAAGAATGTTTTTTGTTATACATGTATGTTTGTTTAAATTTAAGAAGTACGTTACTTTTGCATTTTGTTTTTCAAAAGCAATCCCATTTTAGTGTACATTTTTCTATTATTATTTTGCTATGACATGTCATACGGATGGATATTAATTTGCTAATTACTTTTGTAAAATATTTATGTAGGCATTATAAACAAAGCAACATTCTTAAAACAAATATGCATACGCTTCTTTATTTTCAATACGGTTTGGCATAAATACGGAACTTTACATTGTTATAGCATATTTGATTTACGTTCCTAGATTGTAAATAACAATCACATCGCATTTTAAATACCGGTATATAAAATATGTCTTAGACGTGTTTTTAATACACCATCAACAGCTAAAAGTAACAAAGTTATGAAACGTTAGAAACTTGTGATTATAAAGATTATGTATTTGTCGCTGTTTGCTTTTGAATCTCGTGATTAATGAGATTTCAGTGCGGTCTGGTTTTAAGTTTTTTTTCTTTGTCTCCGGTTGTAAACCATCCTTGTTATTATAAATGGTTCACATTTACGTTTCAGAACCATGCCTTTTTTTAGCATACTATCGTGTATGGTAAAATTCGTCATGCCGACATCGTGACTTAATGTTGAGCAAGCTCAGTTTAGGTTAACTCAAACATAGATAAAATCTAGTCAAGGGTTTGGCAAAGTTTATAGCACACAAAAAGTGACCAAAATAATGACACTAAATTAAAAAAAAAATCGTTCAATGTCGAATGTATATTTACAGTGGCATCACAATACGTTCAAGCTCTGGAAGTAACATTTGTGTCTAATAATCTGTTATAATAGTCCGTATAAACGTACACTATAAACAGTGTCTAAACATACGTTTATTTAAGATAAACCACCATTTTAAAAAAGCAAGTTGCTCGTTACACAGCGTTATATTTAGAGAGGCTTAATTAACAATTAAAGTCATATTTTAATGCAATTTACAATTAATTATATAAATTATAGAACTGGTAATATTATAGTCAGTTCAAAAGAGTTTTGCGATCATGGCGTTTATGGTGTCATATGTAACGGTCAATTTATTACAATAACAAGTATGTATTCAGCTATACGTGGTATATATACAATCGTTGGTTTTTCTCTGGTGCTTCTGAAGTTTCACTTTGTGCTTCTTACATTTTCATTTTCTAAAATTATCGATGCAATTACAACAAATCAAATACTAAACTTGTATTTAGTTTACCGTTGTAGAATTTATTATCTGAAATATTGGCTGAACTTTACAAGAAATAAAGGTCAAACGTAATTTAAGGCATCTACGCCGAAAAAGCATTTCGGATTTCAATTGCAAATAGTAAGCCTATTATACATACACTAATAATATCCGTTTTTTGGAACAGTGTTAACATTTCCCGCTTAAGATTAAACCACACGAGTCCTTGAAAAAGTATTGGTAATAGCAGACACGTTGGTAAATTGTACTTTTGAAATGGAACATGATTGGATCGAAATTCTTTACTCGCGTAACTGCTTATTATATAATACAAACATATTACTGAATATTTAGAAGTTTGTCTTGATCGGCTTGAATATTAGAAACATGGCGCTTTCCAGATGTTCTAAGCCTCCTAGACTAAGTGTGTCTCTATACCTAGTGTTTACAACGTGTCCTACACATGTTAATGATGATATAGAGCCTGAAATTTTGCTGAACATCTCATTTCATTTGACAATTCATCGAGATCTAACCTAGACTTTCTGAATTCACTTTCTATCGTTGAGACATATACACCCTTTCAGTTATTGACAGTTCGCAATTTCCCCTCTTGAGTGACGTCATTCGAGGATTATCGATTGTGAGCGACCGAACAGATTTCTTTTGTTTTACAATGTGTGTTTTCTACGTCTCTGCCTCTGGTGTTTTTAACGGTGTAAATGGACTCGAAATATGAACGAAAGGGTTTGTACTGACCAAATGTTAATAACTTATAATTTTATAATGCAATTTTGATATTCGGTTTATAATGCTGCTAAAGCAGTGGTATCGTTTATGTCTGTAATATGTTTTCGCGATGCCGAAACATTCAAACACATAAGTTTTATTGAAATAAATCCTCTTCTGAAACGTTGATATATATATAAAAGGAAATATTGACTTAGTTTATGCTGGTTTATATAAGAACAAACTATTTTTCCTCTTCGAAAATGTGTAAACAACTTTTGGCATTTATATTGTGAAGTAGCTAACGCCTAATGGACACTCCAATGCAACATCTTTGAGTTTGTTAAAAAGCTATTTGTTTGATTATAAATTGTACATAGCTATACCCTTTTGTTATTTATGTGTAAAATATCAGTCTATATGAATATTATGAAACATAATTTTTAACTACAGATGAATGACCACGACTGTACTGCCCAGTTTTACACAGTATAAGACTCAAAACTGGGTTGAGCACAGCGACAGGTTCATGACATTACATTATCACTCGAGAAGAAGCCAATTGTAAATTTCCGACTGAGAAATAACATTGCGAAGTGGATTTCTGGGACTGGACTTCGAGCAAGGAGACAGTTTGATGGCTGATAAAGGATTTGACATCCATGATCTGTTAGATAGGATGTCCTTGCGCCCGAATATTCTCCCGTTCTTAGGCAAGAATGACTAGATGACCAGCGCAGATGTTAAGTTGACACAAAGCATTGCGCCGAGAGAACTCACATGGAACATGCAATTAACAAAATAATTGTTTTCACATATTTGATCAGGTCATTCCGGTTTCTTTGTTTGGGACAACTTATCAAATTTTGACAGTGTGTTCATTGCTGACTCTCTTCCAAGACCCAATTATATCATGTCCCGGTGTTAAACTAAACATACAGATCATTTACATGAACATTTGTCGTACATGTAGGTATAAGAAATACCATTTGCTGTGTGATTTGTCAATTTTTTTGCTTTGTATGTTTTTGATAAATACATTGATTTTTGCATTGAATTAGTAACATATTTATGCTTTAAGAGTACTTTTTATAAAAATTGTATACACATCTTTTTTTTTAATCATGTGTGTTAACTAGTTTTGATTGTATGACTACTGAATAAATACGATTTTAAATTGAAATTTCAGTTTTTGTTTGGAAATATAAGGTAAAACAAAGAAAGGCTAATGCACATTTCAATTGCGTTTTCTTGGAAGAACCATTACTAATTATCGATAGGAAACATCAGTGGGGATCGAAACTGGTTGCTCCAGATTGCTAAACAGACACCATAGCCACTATGTCACTGCTACTCTGAACCAGGGACCCATTTCATAAACAATCGTACAAGCTATTTTTATTTACGACAATTTTGTTATAAAATTAAGTAATCATTTAAGTTGGTATTTACCATTTGTGCTTCTTCGAAAGTTGTATAACATTGTATAGATATCCTACCAAGTAAAATGTATAACAGGGTCCAGATAATTTAATAATTCAAAAATACAAGCAGTTATTGCAAAGTTAGCGTTTTAATTTAAATTTGAATCAGATTTAAGAGGATATCTTATATGCTACAGGTTTTTGTAACCCTTTGACTAAAAACACTTGTTAAACAATGATATAAGCTTTATTACAATATAAATTTGCAAGATAAGCGCATTTGAGTGGCAGAGATCATAAAACAGTTTGCAGTATCATAACACGAGAAATACATGATGAAAGTCAACAAGTGATAGCTAGAAATCAGGAATTAACATCAATATATTTCAGGAAACAAAATCTGAAAATGAACATTCAGATACAAGATTGCACAAAAATGAACAGACAGCATATGATCAAAATACATAAATATGATTTGACTTAAAGGCCCTATAAAGGTGACGATCCGTAATTATTTACCGATTTTTTAATATTTTTTTCATATTTTATTTATAAAGGTTATCAAAAAACAATATATATATATATGCTATTGGACATTACCATAAAAAAATAAGCAATACAACTTGTTTTGAGCTCAAAATACAGTGTCCTCCAAGTCAATTGTGTTTTCAAACAATCAGTTTATTTACATCGCTGTTTACTCGGAAAAATGAAAGTGAAAGTGACTCAGGTCACCAAAACTATATCGGTGATTTTCAACGTTTACCGGTATCACTCACAAAGTAGGTCTCTTCTAAATGGTTGAAACGTTTGTAGTGATCTAATAAGTTACTTTCTGTTGGTAAAAAGTTGTTTAAAATAGAACTAAAATTGAATTTCCTTTCGGCTATTTTTAGCATACGTCACCACTTTGAGGCTACACACCACGTTAGTTGCAAAATTGTTAATATTTCTTCCAATTATGAAACGGGTATATCTTCCATAATTCTTGACAACGTTGCACCTAAGCTGTGTTATTAGCATTTTTATGCAAGAGTAACTGAAATCCGGTAAACATTAGACCAGTTTATATGCATAATTATTGGATTTGTCACCTTTATAGGGCCTTTAAATCTCACAAATCTGACAATAAAATACTAAAATTAAATTAATGAATACTTTAATAGCTAATTAAGATTATTTAAATACTCTTTATTCCTTATTACCGGGTATCACTTTCATGACTAATTAAAATATAATAAATATGACAAATAAGTAAAATGTAAATGTCCCCGGCATTTCAATCATTTTCAGCTACACTGTACAATTTTCGATCTGGTTGATTTGTTTATCACCAAATGACGTCACATCCGGAGACGGGACACAACTATAACACTAGTTAATGCGAAACTGTAAGTGTGTATATGAAATCAGACGGCATTGTTATCATGGTATTTTTCTTACCATGAGTTCGATATATGAACTACTGAGGCGCAATGTTTACTTATTGACACTGATTGTGCACAAATGGAAAGTATACAATTTTACACAATTCAAACTGACAAACGCCAACGGGTCGTACAAGTAAAATGTATCAGAAACACTAAAACAAAAAGAAATATATATATATAAAACAACTCAATCCAATTAAACATAGAATTTGGTATGATGACATATGCATATTGTTTATATTTGCAAACTTACTCATAATTGAAGACAAATGGGAATTAAGAACCCCGAGTTCCATGGCGTTTATACGACAACCAATCGCGACACTTTATTTTCGAATCTACATCTGTATTCAGACAGATCCTACAAATGAAATAGA
>VMBQ01000101.1:0-93708 GCA_007657795.1 Dreissena rostriformis
TTTCGTACTTTAAGCTGTGAAATAATAATTTCTTGGAATTCCGAATAGCGATAGGAAAATCACTTTGCTTCACACCCATGTCCTGTTCATGATTGTATTTAAATACTGACATCAACTTTGAATGTGGGTGTTTAATGTACATTACCCTCACATCCAATATCCGAAAATATTGCTAAAACTCAAAAGTTTATTTTGTGAGGGTGTTGGTTTCCCCAAAAATAACAATGCTAATATTAAACAATGTTATGTAATAATAAGCAAACTTACATTAAGGAAGACTATTTGATTGTAAATATATTTTGTTTGAGATTTGCCCCTAGCACGGGTAACTGCATACAACCCTACCACTTGCTGATTTGTGCCAATACTACGAGTGTAGCACAGTCATCGGTGCTATAAGCAGACACGCCATGCTATAGTGATATACTAACAACAAAAAAGCTGAAACGTCTTTATATTGATAATTCATTGCTTTTTTAGGATTGGTCACAAATAAATTGATTACATAACTTTCTATTTATATCAGTCTTTGCGAATGTTGCATTTGATGGTTATCTCCCCACAATACCAAACAATCGAAGTTATTGTCAGTAATATTTTACGAAAAGTCTGTGGTTTTGAATGTAAGAGATTTTTCCATAACACCTTGACATTTAAATAAACTATTATTTTCATTTATAAAATAACTGTTGAGTCCAGAGTGCGTTTATTTCATTTTTATTATCAATATCTATTGATATAGCATATCAATTTTATTAAAACTGAATACTAAACTATTTAAAATTTAAAACAATGTTACTACAACTATTTTAAAGTGTACTTATTTTATAAAATAATTGAATACAAATAAATACCTTGACATATCGTCGTGTATATCAAGTACTTTATTGGTGATGAATTTACGTTCACCTGCTGCTTTGGCAACCTTGCTTCTGTATAGATAAACGGTTTACGCGACGTTATAGTTATTCGATAACTGATCGATGCTGCAACAGAGATGTGGCTTCTTTTGTCATCGGAATATAAATTTCGCTAGTGTTCAGACAATTTCAGTTAAATTAAACCTGGAATCAGAATTTTCAACTACGATGTATAATTTAAAAAAGTGTTTCTAGACAATGCACTCACATGACTGAGCACAAAGTTAAATATCTAAGGCGGGTTACTGGTTTTCTTATTTGAATTAATAGGTGAAATGAAACATGATAATGGTTTATGCACAAATAACAGACATTGGTTGAACACAATACATATGCGTGACTGTTTAAGATGTATTACAATAAAATCAAATAATAACCGCGTTTAACGATTTTCTAGAGACAAATACATATTCTTTACAATCTGTTTGCAGACATGACAATTAAAGATTGATTTATAAGGTTGACATTAAAATCAAGAAATATGAATCATTACAATTTTGCACATCGAAATGCATTTGACACACTTTTCTCATTATACTAATATCGTCTTTAAATGTAAACATAGTCGTTAATGGATTGTTAATATGTTGGGTTAACACATAATGACAATCCAATTCCCGAAAGTAATCATATGGTATCATCCTTTTGCAATAAGACATATGATTCTTGTTCCGATTACCGATATTGTTACTGGATCACTCAACCAACATAAAGTTGGATCAAAAACATTATGCCAGCGAAATTATAAACGTGTATTCCTAAGATTCGTATAATCTTTTCTTATCGATTGACAGTTTACTACCATTACATTGCATATCGTACTGTGTTTTCTAGAATATAAGAGTTGTGGTGATAACCGCATTCATTATTATGTTATTCACCGACTCTTGGTCATACACAGAAGAAGCCTCGAAGCTTGGAAGAAAATAGTAAAGACTGTGATCCATTGTTCGGATGGATACTTATCCAAGACTGTTTGGAAAACGTTGTCAATGGAGGATTGCCAGCAACATGTTAGTGTTTAACGTAAGTGTGTCAATATGTATGGCGAGCGACTTCCTCTGGTAGATTATTGACAAGACGAGTATGGCGTTTATCATAACTACTCATGTTCGATTTTATATGAGTATACCGACCGTTTAAGAACGACGAAGCTTTTATAATTCCTGTGCGAAAGAATGTTGTTTGAAGGCCTGTAACAACCTTAACACGAACATTGCTTTTCTTACAAACATTAACACATATTGTTTCCAGTTGAAATTCGAACTTTATAATGCTACGCCTAGGGACATGATATCTTTCAAAGTGAAAGCTGTTTATTGCATGGCGTGACTTGAACATTTAATGATGTTCAAACTATAATTAAAATCGTTCTAACAAAAACAGAATGCATACATTCTAGCTTTGATTTCGTTTCAACATGCATCCATTAGAATGAAATGAGTCTTTTGTTCCGTTTTCATCTGATTTTACGATAAATCATGGTCATTACATTAACAATTACTTTATTGCTTTTTTATTTATATTCCTATATCATGGTTTTATTGGTGCATTTACATGGCTTATTCTTACTGAATACAACAGAGGCAATTTTATTGTAAATGCTCAAAAATTATTTGTATTGACATTTGCAATGCATTGACAAAATGTATTTGTGTTTGATTTGGAGTTTTGTTTGGAACGCCGTTTGTTGCATATCAGTCAAAGATTGTGTTGACTAGAAATATGTGTGTTATGCAATAACAGAGTGACAAAAGCCCATGAGCATATCCGGAGTGTAATTCTTCGTAAAAATAACTGTCCAAAACTGTTTTGAATGACGAGACGTTTTTTTTAAGTTAAAACAAAAATGCTCCTTTGTCCACTAAACATTGTTCATTACGTTCATAAAATGTCTCTGAAAATAGACGCATCAATTATGAAAAGATGAATATATGTTTGTTTTAAACATTTGTTTTCAATCCAATGACAAAACTGTTTACTAATAGTAGATGGTCGTAAACAAATGTTATCACAACATACTTGAATTAAGCACGAAGCGATAAGAAAAACCGATTGCGTAAACTTGTTTTATTATCAAGCGGGAGGTTTGTAACATTTGTACACTATTAAATTCTACTACATGGCCATGTTATTTTATCCCCATATTGTTTAACCCCACATAAATACCAATACATCATATTTGATAAAACATTTTCATTATATTTTATAATTTTACTAACTTATTCATTTCAGCCAAATTAAGCAAATTTGCTTAAGAGGTAACACAAATACATAATGAAAATATACGCCGTGTCAACACGTTGCTAATATGAAAAAATATGCTATAAATGTGGAATACTGTGATATATCATTCATGATCAATTATTGCTAAAGTGAAATGGTAAGGGTCATTTACTCTGAAGGTCTGCGGAAAGCCTGAAATATACTAAATTTGCAATATACTAAATCATGTTGGTTATATGATTATATAACACAACTGTGATAAATTGTGTATTAAATAGAGTTTGAAATAATTAAGTGTGTCCCCATATCATGATTAAACACTATATGATAAACGCATGCAAGAGTAATTCTTTATTGTATTGAAATTATGCATATTACACATTATTTACGAAGATTTGTTAGTGCATAACGACATATCTTCAATAGAAACAACGCAATCAAGTTAAACACACTAAACGTTTTTCTAAGTAATGCATTTAATTGTATATTTAAATATATGGATTTTATTTATGTTATATGTAATAATTGTATAGATAGTTAAAAACAATTTCGATTAACTGTAGTTCAAATAAAAAAAAAAGTATAAAAAAATAAATTGTGTTACGTACCTCAGGTATCACAACTAATGAATTATGAAAACCCCAATATCATCTTAGGTTGGAAACACGTGGATTTTACTTGTGTTAAAAACTAACCTGGTTCTTATCTTATCAAATTATATTGTTAACTGTAATATTTTAAACAGTTGTTTCAGCTGCAATTGATAGCGCATGCACAAATGTAACCTGGTGGAAATACACAATCCGCACTGATAAGGTCACATAGAAATTAATATCTAGCACAGGTTATTATCAATCTTCACAGCTTTTATTTCGTTTCACACTGATCTCTATAAATGCAGTAAATTGATTATATATTATGCGAGGAGAATATTATATTGTATTTTATGTAAGTTCCCTTTTTTTAATCAACTCCGCCTTGGAAAACGACAAACAGAAGTTGACAGATATCGAGTGTAATATCCATGAGCAAAGAAATTAAAAAAATGAGAACTCGTTGACACCAATTAAACTGTATAACGAAAGCAAAGACATTTATCTATCAGAAAATCATACACTTGGCAATAACATACAAGCATTTTATTTAATTAAGAAAGAAAGTTTCATTAAACATGGTCACAAAACATTACTTGGACCCAGGTGTGTACAGCTGAAAACTGATAATACTAGAAGTAGTTTTCATATTCTTTTGTTATTAGGCTCATCTGTTGGTCTATATTCTTTGGCTAGTTAATTTTCATAGTGTTATAGAACGTATCACCAAATTAAATGTGCATTCTTTGAAACACTTTCTACGAAAACAGCTTAAATTTACAATAACAATGGTTTACTTTCAATTTAGATACTGTACTACATATGTTTCAAAAATGCGATTTCATTGGTTACATATTCACTGCTGAAAATATCCAACTAATCACGGTGCACGTGAAATTACTCCACAAATTGCATACAAAAGCTGGATGAATGTTGATACTGTACATAAACTTGATATTTAGAGTGTTTTCAAACATAATAACTTACATACAATCATTACAAATGATTACTTTGATTCATACATTGTCTGTGGTTTATCACACAATGTAAACTTTGCTAAACTTCTCTGTAATTGTTAAATAAGAACAAAAGATAAGTTGTTGAGCTCCGTCGTTAAAAGAATTGAAAATATCGAAGGAAACGTCTTCGACCAGACAAAAGAAATTGAATGTTTACACAGTCAAATCAACGGTAAGAACAAAGAAAAACTAGTTCTGAAAACAAAGCTTCACGAATCGGAAAAAGCACAATGAAGAACGTTATAATAAGCTCTAGCAATAAGACCGCGAAAACAACTTACGAATAACGGGTCTTCAAGGTGACACAGAATTACATAGCGGTTACTGAACAGGTTTCGTCTCTCTTAAGTACAACACTTGGTTTGAGAGTAGAAAAAGAAGGCATAGATCTCGCTCACAGATTAGGGAAAAACAACAGAGGTAAGGCCATACCAGTAATCGTCAATTTCGTCAGGCGCCAAACACAGTTTGATGTAATGCGAAACGCGAAACTGCTGACAGGTTGCGGTATTTGTTTTAATGATGACCTGAAAACAAATGAACGCGGACATCCTAGCGTCTGTAAGGCTGAATGACCCCGAGTTGGTGGAACGTGCTTGGTTGTTCGAGGGAAAGTTGTATGCACGCTTCAGAGACAAAGACCGCCCAGAGAGAATTGTATATGAGCAGTTTCAAACGAAGCTAAACAAATCATGACCGAAGACTAGCGCTTCACAGTCGTACCCCAGCAGCGCATCAGCAAACGCAAATCGACGCCGATTACACACGATTATCCGTTTTTATAGTAATTGAAAGTCTTATTTTACTACCATTATATATATATTCGTATTTAAGATGTGTGCAAATCAGTATTAACATGAAATCGTGACAAGACCACATTCATATGATTTGTTTGTTGGTTGCTGTTTTATTTGCTTTTTTCCGACTCTATTACATGTAACCGTATATAAGTCTAGGTTAAAACGTTCTTTTCTAAAAGTTAATGGAATTTATATCCAAAAGGCATTCACTTGCACATACACACAAGCGCACTCTTTCCCCCACGAATGCGCAGACTAGCGCAAGAAAATGCTTACACACAGGTGAGTACTTTTTAAGTATGAAATAATGATTTATTGACATTTGTAATTGTGATGGGAGAATGACAAAATTTCATTATTATTTTCTTTTCATGATTTATTACTGAAACCAACATTCAATGTTGGTGCGTAATGTAAACACACATATATAAAACAATATTGCTACAACTCAAAAGGTGTTAATTTCATGAGTGTGCTTCTCCAAAATTAGCAATCTTAACATTATAGAATGGAATGCAATAATAAGCAAAACACCATGAAGAAAGAATATTTGAGTAGACATAATTTTTCATTTTATTTGAGTTCTATCACTGATTACTGCAAACATCCCTAGCTCATGCTGGGAAAAATAATATGGGTGTTAACACAGTCATCGGCGTAATGGGCGGAGACACCATGAGATAGTGATGTGATAAAATAATAAAAAATGACGCTCCTTTTTTGTATTATTATTTCATTTAATACTACAATATTTGTATTGTTTTTATGTTTGATAATCAATACATTGATGAAACAAGATTCTATCTAACGCGTTTTTTTGCGATATTAGTATTTGATGAATATCTCCCCACCATACGGAAAAAAACTAAGCTATGATCAGTAATATGTTATGAAATGTCTATGATTGTTAGTCCTTAGATTTTTCCGTAAAAACGCCGTTATGTTTTTAGTAACTTTTGCTAAGTGTAATTAAATAAAATGTTACAATTCAATAATATGTTAGTTGATTTCATTTGATTATACATGTATACTTATATAGCATATCAATTGTTTTACAGCTGAATACAAAACTATTAAAAATATATACCGAGGTAATAATAACTGATAGTGTACCTATTGTATAAAATACTTGCATTTAAATGAAAACCTTGAAATACCGTTGTGTATATCAAGTGTCAAGTTTATTGGGGAATGAATTTTAGTGAGTCAGTATAACCCGTTTCTTTGGCAACCTTGTTTCTGGGGAGTTATGTTCTGTTTACGCGATGTTGCAATTATTTGATATCTGATTTCTTATGATGCTACAAGCTATCAACATAGTTGTGGTTTCTGTTTGTCTTCAGAACATTTATAGTGTGATGCAGCAAAGAACTTGATTAATGACGGCTCAATGAATGAATAGAATAAACAAGTTGTTTTTAATTGGATCCTGCGCCCTGCCATTTTAGTTTTTGCATCAAAATATCGAACTAACCAATTTACAATTTACATTATTTTCGTTGTCAGCGATTAAATGTGTTGAATTTAATATGGTGAGACGGGTTGTTAATAAGCAATTTTCATTTTGCAACAAACGTGACAGAAAGGTGTAAGAATGTATAAAAATCATGTTTAAAGGACACATATATTTTTAAATAAGAATGCAATTCTCAAAAGATTACGATCATACGACCATTGCTAAATACATCAATACAAGAAAGAACAAAAAACATAAACACGTTCCAATCATATACAAATTTAACAACGCGCATAAATCATGCAAAAAAGAATGTGACACACCACGATGGACTTATATACATCCATATAAATTAAACAACGCATAAACTGAAACATATAACTCAACACACAACGCCCCAGGTTTCATGCAAAAAAAAAGAAAATGACACACGAATAGCAGTACATATTTGTCCTGATGTTAGAAAACGCATTCTCCCAAAGGATTTCAATCCTAGTGAATAAATTATGTAACAAAGACATTGTTTTGGCTCAATATATAATGGCGATGTTTAATTGTTAGATATAAATAACTGTAAGATGTATTTTGTCATAATATTTGATGTGAATAGTATTTGTTTATTGTCTGGCGATGCCCTATTTTTGAGTTTTGTCTTTGGCTGCTTTTTCGACTCATGGAACGTTAGAATTGGTGTTCAATCAGTGTATATATCTCTTTATATAAAATTTCAAATAAACAGAGATATATATGTTTTTAATATAAAAACGCATTTGTTTTTTTTATTATACGTCTCACAAAAAAATGCAGAAATGCTGGTCTTTCAATTTGCTGTCTCATGGTGTCTAGCACTAAGGCATGAGAATAAAATCTTACTATTCTTGTATGCGTTTAAACATGAGAACTATAAATTAAACAAGGTCTGCAAGCATTGCCATGTACTAACACACATGTATTAAATTACAAATTTACAAGTACCTTATTCAATTATCAGAATTGCGATTCCCAAAACCTGACCAAAGTGACATGTTGCGGTACAAACGGTTATGTGTCTAGCAATATCGATCAGAGACAAAACAGATTATCTGAATCATCCCGGAAATATTATCATCATAAATAGTAATCACGCACGGATTACAACGGCTGAAGTTGTAGACTTTTAAAACATACATTAGATAAACGGACAGTTATTTTGAATGTCATGTAGTTTATAATGTGGAACATGATCAATCATTTTCGAAAACGAATGCAAAATCAATCTTATTGAATGTCTGTGTTAATTCTAACCAATTAACTGTATACTTCACTTTAGTTTGAAACTTATCTGACAATGGTACATACAATTATTTAAACCGTATTTGAAGATTAATTGTTACATACAGCTGAAACAAATATCAGTTATGTATCAATACCTTAGATATATCATTGATTTCGAACATATACAAGGGCCTTTGATCATCACCATAATTATTTGGATTGACATATTGGCATACACTTAGTGGAGAAAAAAAAAACGGACGAAAGGGAACGATATCATTACTGGGACCACAATGGACATACGTGAAATCATTTACACGTTTTGTGTTATCCCTGGTAATGGTTAGCATTTCATGGTATTATTTATTTATTTGAACTTATATTTGTTATATTATGACATGTATTACTTAACTAATCATTCATGAGTATTTGTAAGTATGTATCTATCTGTTTGTATCATACCATGATTTGTGTATCAGTGCAAAACTACTTCTAACTACTACTACTATTAAAGGCCCTATAAAGGTGACCAATATAATTATAATGCATAAACACTGGTCTTATTTAAGTTACTCTTGTATAAAAAAATGCTAATAACACAACTTAGGTGCAACGTTGTCAAGAATTATGAAAGATATACCCGTCTCATAATTGGAAGAAATTTTTACAACTTTGCAACTAACGTGGTTTGTAGCCTCAAAGCGGTGACGTATGCTAAAAATAGCAGAAAGAAAATTTAATTTTAATTCTATTTTTAACAACTTTTTACCAGCAGAAAGTAACTTATTAGATCACTACAAACGTTTAAACCATTTAGAAGAGACCTACTTTGTAAGTTATACCGGAAAACGTTGAAAATCAACGATATATTTGTGGTTACCTGAGTCCATTTCACTTTCACTTTCCCGAGTTAACAGCGATGTAAATAAACTGATTGTTTGTTAACACAATTGACTTGGAGGACACTCTATTTTGAGCTCAAAACAAGTTGTACTGCTCATTTGTTTATGGTAATGTCCAATAGCATATATATATATATTGTTTTTTGATAACCTTTATACATAAAATAGGAAAAAATATATATAAAAATCGGTAAATAATTACGGATCGTCACTTTTATAGGGCCTTTAAAACCGCGTTTAGATTCATTACATGTCTACCATGTCTGTCTATGCCAGAAGATGCTTGAAACATTTTGACGTCATCATCATTGATTGCATTTATCTGTCTATGGTACATTATATTCATGAAATATAATAATTTCAATAATACATTCCAAAAACAGTTACTGACAGATAATTATTTAGAGAAACTCTTATTTTACTTATAAATGTAAAAGATTATTCTTCAGAAAACGATTTTTTTTTTTACAATTTCAGATTTAATGCCAAGAAGATCTTAATCATAAACGTATCCAACATATCAGTTATTATGTATCCAGTTACCCGCAAACTGAAACATCTGTGCGCCAGTACATCGAATAGCAAAATTAATCAGGGAAAATTATGTCATGAAAGCACTTTTTTTGGAATGAAAGATCAAAGATGAAAGTAGTGTTATAGAGAGTGGTTCAGAAACCTATTTTCGATGTTTCCGTTTTTTAATGTCCGTTGTACGGGTCCGTGAACCAGTCGTCTGATTATCTATTGTAAACACCGTATTTGTTTCAGATGATTTGGGCTAGTAGTCCGGCTGTGACGCAATTCGTTATTTGTTCCACTTCCGGCTTCGCCATTTTTCAAGTTCGGCAAATGGCTACTTGCGGTCGGTGTGTGTGATTGATTGTCAAATCGTGTCCTCGTGTAGTNAGGCATTCACTTGCACATACACACAAGCGCACTCTTTCTCCCACGAATGCGCAGACTAGCGCAAGACAATGCTTACACACAGGTGAGTACTTTTAAAGTATGAAATAGTGATTTATTGACATTTCTAATTGTGATGGGAGAATGACACAATTTCATAATTATTTTCTTTTCATGATTTATAACTGAAACCAACATTGAATTTTGGTGCTCAATGTAAACACACATATATTAAACAATATTGCTACAATACTACAATATTTGTTTTGTTTTTATGTTTGGTAATCAATACATTGATGAAACAAGATTCTATCTTACGCGTTTTTTTTGCGATTTTAGTATTTGATGAATATCTCCCCACCATACAGAAAAAAACTAAGCTATGGTCAGTAATATGTTATGAAATGTCTAAGATTGTTAGTCCTTAGATTTTTCCGTAAAAACG
Source organism: Dreissena rostriformis (assembly GCA_007657795.1). NCBI lineage: Eukaryota > Metazoa > Mollusca > Bivalvia > Myida > Dreissenidae > Dreissena > Dreissena rostriformis. Next base: position 10,519 of record VMBQ01000101.1, read on the forward strand.
CCGTAATGCTTCTAGTAACTTTTGCTAAGTGTAATTAAATACAATGTAACAATTCAATAATATGTTAGTTGATTTCATTTGATTAAACATGTATATTTATATAGCATATCAATTGTTTTAAAGTTGAATACAAAACTATTTAAAATATATACCGAGGTAATAATAACTGATAGTGTACCTATTGTATAAAATAATTGCTTTAAAATGAAAACCTTTAAATACCGTTGTGTATATCAAGTGTCTAGTTTATTGGGGAATGAATTTGAGTTAGTCAGTATAACCTGTTGCTTTGGCAACCTTGGGGAGTTATGTTCTGTTTACGCGATGTTGCAATTATTTGATATCTGATTTCTAATGTTTTCTTTGTGATTGTTTGATTGAATGTGCTTCTTTTTTTCCACTGTGACTTTATATTATGTTTGTTATATATGTATTTATGTAATGATTATGTTCTTATTGTACAAGTCGTAAATACACTAATGTTCTGTTCTGTTCGAATGATGCTACAAGTTATCAATATTGTTGTGGTTTCTGTTTGTCCTCGGAACATAACTAGTGTGATGCACCAAAAAACCTGATTAATGACGGCTCAATGAATACATAGAATAAACAAGTCGATTTTTAATTGGATCTTGCGCCCTGTCATTTTAGTTTTTTGCATCACAATATCGAAGTAACCAATTAACAATTAACATTATTGTCGTTATCTGCGATTAAATGTGTTAAATTTAATATGGCGAGACGGGTTGTTAATAAACAATTTTTATTTTGCTACACACGTGACAGAAAGGTGTATAAATTATTTATATAAATCATGTTAAAAAGCTCATGTATTTTTAAATAAGAATGCAATTCTCAAACGATTACTAGCAAACGATCATTTTTACATACATAAATACAAGAACGAACAAGAAACATAAACACGTTCCAATTATATAAAAATTTAACAAAGCCGCATATATGCAAAAAAGAATATGACACACGACGATGGATTTATATCCATCCATATATATATATATATATATTTAACAACGCATAAACTGAAACATATAACAAAACACCCAACGCCGCATGTTTCATGAAAAAAAAAAGAATATGACACACGACATAGCAGCACATATTTGTCCTGATGTTAGAGATCGCATTCTCCCAAAGGATTTCAATCCTAGTGAATAATTTATATAACAGAGACATTGATTGAAAACAGATTTTTTTTTGGCTCAATATATTATGATGATGTTAAAGCGTTAGATATAAATAACTGTTTGATGTATTTTGTCATAATATTTGATGTAAATAGTATTTGTTTAGTGTCTGGCGATGCCCTATTTTTCCTGTCTAAGGCTGCTTTTTCGACTCATAAAACGTTATAATTGGTGTTCGATCAGTGCATATATCGTTTATATCAAATTTCAAATATACAGAGATATAAATGTTTTGAATATAAAAACGAATTTGTTTTTTAATTATACGTCTCACAAATAAATGCAGAAATGCTGGTCTTTTAATTTGCAGTCTCACAGTGTCAAGCACAAAGGCATGAGAATAAAATCTTACTATTCTTGTATGTGTTTACAAATGAGAATTATAAATTAAACAAGGTCTGCAAGCATTGTCATGTACTAACACTCATTTATTAAATTACAATGTATTTTATTCAATAATCAGAATTGCGATTGCCACAACCTGACCAAAGTGACACGTTGCGGTACAAACGGTTATTTGTCTAGCAATATCGATCAGAGTCAAAACAGATTACTAGTATCTAAATCATCCCGAAGAATATCATCATCATAGATAGTAATCACGGACGGATAACGCCGGCTGTAGTTGTAGACTTCTAAAACATCCATAAGGTAAACGGATATGTATTGTGTATGTAATGTAGTTTATAATGTGGAACATGATCAATCATTTTTGAAATCGAATGCAAATGCAATCTTATTGCATGTCTGTGTTAATTCTCACCAATTAACAGTATACTTCACTTCGGTTTGAAAATTATATGACAATAGTACATACACCTATTTGAACCGTATTTGAAGATTAATTGTTACATATAGCTGAAACAAATATCAGTTATGTATCAATACCTTAAATATACCGTTGGTTTCGAACGTATACAAAGGGCCTTTGATCATCACCATAATTATATTGATTTACATATTGGCATACTCTTAGTGGAAAAAAAAAACGGACGAAAGGGAACGATATCATTAAAACCGCGTTCAAATTCATTACATGTCTACCATGTCTGTCTATGCCAGAAGATGCTTGAAACAATTTGACGTCTTCATCATTGATTGCATGTATCTGTCCATGGTACATTACATTATATACATGAGTATAATAATACAATAATACATTCCCAAACAGTAACCGACAGATAATTATTAAGGGAAACTCTTAGTTTACTCATAAATGTAAAAGGGTAATTCTTCAGCAAGCGAGTTAAAATTTATTTTATACAATTTCAGATTTCATGCCAAGAAGATCTTAATCATAAACGTATCCAACATATCAGTTATTAATTATCCAATAACCCGCAAACTGACACATTTGTGCGCTCAGTACATCGAATAGCAAAAATAATCGGGGAAAATTATGTCATGAAAGCGCTTTCTATTTAAAATGAAAGATTAAAGATGAAAGTAGTGTTATAGACAGTAGATCAGAAACTTATTTTCGATGTTTTCGTTGTTAAATGTCCGTTGTAGGGGTCCGTGAACCAACCGTCTGATTATCTAGTGTAAACACCGTATTTGGGTTCAGATGACTTGGGCTAGTATTTCGGCTGTTACGCATTTCGTTATTTATTCTACTTCCGGCATTGCCATTTTTCAAGATCGGCAAATGACTACTTGCGGTCGGTGTGTGTGATTGATTGTCAAATCGTGTCCTCGTGTAGTTGTTTTGTTCCAGGTTTAACTCGTTGAATCGAGAACCTTTTTTCCAGTGTATCAAACGAATACATTCCCTTCTGAATTTGGTTCCACTGAGGCAGTACAGTAAGAAATTCAGAGAGTTGTTGGTGTACATAAGCATATAAACAACTGCCCACCAGAAAGTCAGTTTCGCCTTTTGAGCATCATCTGCATCCTTGGTCCAGTATGCTTCGCCGATGAGATATATACTTACTGGCGAAGTGGTCATGAGGAAAACAATGTTAAGTGTGAACAGCATTGCTGACATGGTTGACTGTTTCGCATGGCGAATTCCCTGTTGCTGGCCACGCGATCGAGGTGGCTGCGTAGGTGCAACCGTCGATTTGGTTTTCTTCTGACTGTGAAATACTTTGAACAATATCAGCACGTTTCCTATTACTATAACCGAAAATGGGACAACGCTGAAAATGCACATGTCAATCCACGGCCAGACTTCATAGAAAAAATATGTGTAGCTTTTATCAATTTCAATGCACCTTTGTTTAATTGGATTTTTGTTTTTGTCGTGTTTAATTTTTAACACCTTGCCGTAAAGCAAATGCGAATTTATACCCAATATGAACACGCCTACTGCTATCAGAAAGGCAACTGCTCTCTTTCGAGTACAAACTCTCTTAGCGCGATGTGGCAGCCAAGAAGAAATCACTCGTTCCAATGTCACAATGATAAGAATCCAGGCGGAAAAATCCAGAGAACTATACACCAACCACGCGTTAATCTTACATCCCGCATCACTTACATCGCGAACGTCAATTTCAAACAAATATTTTAACCACTGTCTCAGAAGTCCCGAATACAGCACCAGCAGGTCCGAGCACGCAAGAACCGTCAATATAATTGCCGTAGTGGAGACCCGGATGGAGCGACGAGTGAGGACCAAGATTGAGAGACTGTTCCCGAGTGTTCCCAGCAAGATGAGTATAGGTGGCACCACCTTCCAGATGAGAATGCCTGCCTTGTAAAGACCTAGCTGTTTGTAATTTTCGATCCCCGATTGATTAGACATTCGGAATATCTTACTATAAATAACTAAGTTAAGTCCATAGAGTCGTACTCAACTTCGATATGTGTGTTCCTATGTTATTGTGACTGGGTTTAACATCAGTGTACAATTCCTTACACTAGTGTCTATTCCGTTCGATTAATTATAATTACATCCCTATTGATCTAAGTTTATTGGTGGTTTTCCTCATCCATACGAACATCGTATCATCGTGATTCAAGTGAATGTTATTTGCGGAGCTCATCATCTTTGCAGCAAGTGGAAATTATGGCAAACTTTGTAATCGAACTGATTCTTCCAACGAGTTGTCAAGTCATTTAATCCTGTGTTAAATGCACAATCATAAATAAAGTACGTGACACAAAACCTCTATGAACATCTANTTTTTTAATCATCTCCGCCGTTGAAAGCGACACAAAGAAGATGGCAGATATCTGGTGTGATTTCCAGCAGCAAAAAACTTGAACAATAAGTACTCGTTTAATTAAAAGAACTAACAGTTTATCTTTCGTTGGCTCTTGAGCTCTTTCAAGTGTGCAACACAATCACGAAGGAACCATTTGACTTATAAACAAATAACAGTATTTTCGTTTTTATGATTATATTCGTTAAATTCGATTTGGTGAGACGGGTTGCTCAAAACGTAACAGAAAGATGTAGGATGTACACATATGCATGTTAAATAGCTCATGTAGTTTTAAATAAAGCGTATGATATATTTTTTAAATATATGACATACACTTATTTAAATTACAAATTAAGCAATTTTGATTTAAATGTTACATTCTTTATAATGACTTAAAGTGTCTGAAATTCCAAAACAAAATAATGTAAGTTGGGAGAATATTTGAGTTTATTGACATGACTGTATTGTACAAGAGGTAGATTCACGTTTTAATTATCAGAACAAACGCAATATCTTAAATGTCGCGGTTTATATATAATATGTAGAATACTCGAGATGTTTTTCATTGAAATTATTACCTGTTGCTTGGCTACAATTATTCCAAGAAGCTTCTCAGACTACGCAGCCAAACAATTATTATATCTTTTTTTTCTAACGATTCATCAGATATCAATAATAAGGCGACTTCCATTTGTCACAATACGTATGCTTCTTGTGAAAATTACATTAACTTCAGTATGAAACATCTCGTATAACAATAACCATCGTCGATATATTATAAACAATACTGTTGTCCAGACATTTCTATCACTTAACATTTTACAAACAATTCAGAAGGGAATTTATTCGTAAGATAAACTTTAAAAAATGATTCAAGAAAAATAACCGCCTTTTAAAAACGCGTGTCAATATGCATATCAGAAAATTACCTTTGTTAGATGTGTATGTAATGCATATGCTTACGTATGTAACAATGTATAAAGGTAGCGCCACTGTAATGATTTCTCTCAATTTCTTCGAAGATTAAAGAGCCTTTTTACCTATTTACTTATGGATATCTAAGTTAAGCAGGTACAAATTTAAAGTTGTCGTGGCCGACGGGTTAAGGTGATAGACTAGAAATCCTTTGGGATCTTCCCGCGCAGGTTCGAATCCTGCCGACAACTCATTTTTTTTGCGACGCGTTTTATTTCTTTTCTTACTTGATTTAATATAGCATATAAGCTATGTTTATTGTTAAATATGTTTCAATTTTTATGCACATTCTTCAATTTTTTAAATTAAAAAAACATTATGGCTAAATTGGGTGATTTACTGCTGAAAAAACGAATCATGTATGTTGCATTTTTATTTTTATTTCAAAAAGTAAACGGTAAATCTGTAAAAAAATTTGGTATTTTTTGCTGAATATAGTGTATCTATAAAAAGTAAGTTCAAAATATTACTTAAATGATACTTTTTTTTAGAACTTTATGACAATTTGTTTTTAACCAACCCAATTTCTACTTGGCTGAAACCACTTACATTTCATGGCGCTCTTCCATAGATAACAAGTCATAAAAAATAAATGTTTGTAAAAGTATACGTATTTTTTCTTGTTTTAACTTTAAACACCTTTACTGCATCTGTATACAGCAACTGCATGCTCATATTTGGAAATCTGGATGAATTATGGAACTTAATATACCCCAGGGATGCAAATAAACTGGACGAAAGCCGAGCGTGGGGTGGTTTTGAAAAAATCTGAATCTGTATATTTTTTAAAAAGCACGGAAAGCCTACCTAAAAATGTGCATGTAGTTCAGTGAAATGATGCTGATTAAGAAAATAATACATTATATTATATTTGGAAAGGTGACCATTACAGTGGTGCTACCTTAACCCGAGCGCTGAAATTATCAGTGACAACAAAGGTGTATGAATGAAACAACTTTCCAGTTTCTGCTGCATTTTTGTTTTAAATACTGTTAATTGTTGTGTTTTTTTCAACTGTTAAGCAACGATGTGAATATGAAATCCTGCGTTTCAGAACTTCAGATGTTTAGTTGTTTAAGCATGTTCAATAGATTCTTGCAAATTTTTAGTTAATTTGATTTCTATACTTTTAAATATCTTGCCAACATTCCATAATTTTGTGACTTCGTAATGCAGACCATGTCCCTAGTTAAAGGGTCAATTTAATACTCAAAGGCCAGTAATAAATGTATGTGATACTACAGCTTTGGTATTGCGAAACTTCATAACTCAACCGGGAAAGTTTTAATATCACGCCTGACCTATAATGTTCTCTGTTAAGAGGTCGTGTTGCGCGCAAACCTTGACCCCAAAACTTAAATTGTATAAGGTTTTGTGTTAAATTATTTAATGGTTTTAAATGTTTTTATTAATTACATAGCCAATGTAATTGTAAACGTTTTGCCCGACATGTTTCCAACATGTATCTCTTATATCTTATATTGCAAAACAGTTTTCGCACTAAATCTAAAAAGTTAATTGCTTGATGTGCATCCTCTGCAAACGATTTGTTCAGTAAAATGCCTCATAATATAACACATTTAGTTTCGTTCGATTTATGCGCAATTCAGTGACATAAATTGCTTCTTTAATTGCCAATGTGTTTTCCGACCATATTAGTGTATTGACAATCCGCCGAAAGTTTCTTTACATAATTATGACCAATTCCTCCACTGAAAACGAAACTTTAACATTAGCTTATACATAGTACGATATCTAGTTACGTGGATAAATGTTAAAACTGGCTGTATTGACAGTACAAACAAATACCCCTATCGTGTATTGGTTTATGCGCTGTTAGTTTTTGTTTTCATTTCAAACAAGAATTCATAGCACTATAATTCAAAACCTCCGCTCGATATAATAGGTTCCGAGCATGACTCGATTATATTTCTGTCGCAATAACACACCATGTAATAAAGGTCTATCAAATATGATTAGTATTTGATATGATTTGTTTCATTGCGAAATGTGTCTTTGATGATTTCCCCCCCCCCCACCACACACAATACGAAAAAAATCAGAGTTATGGTAGGTCATAAAAAATCTTTGGTTGTGAGTGCGATCGTTTTTACCACAACACCGTAAACTTTCGAGAACATATGTTTTTCATACTACTATTTAAAATTGCCGGACTGTAGAGTTCGAAATGCCTTTAGTAACTTTTGCTATGTGTAATTAAACATGTTACGATTCAATAATATTCTAGATATGCATATCTATTTATGTTGCAAACCAAGTTTATAAAAGCTGAATTCTAAACTATTACAAAAATCATACGAAATTAATTCAAACAGATTGGATAGTCTACCTTTTGTATGAAATAATTACTTACACATGAATACCTTGAAATATCATTATGTATATCAAGTATCTAGTGTATTGGGGAATGAATTTACGTTCGTCATTATTATCTGTTGCTTTGGAAACCTTGTTTCTGGGAAGTTATAATCACTTTACGCGACGTTGCAATTATTCGATATCTTATAACTTACGATGTTACAAGTTATCAACAAAGATGTGGCTTCTGTATGTACCTGGCGCGTGCATTTCGCTCGTAAAACAACAACTTCAGTTGGAAATATCTTGAATCACAATGTTCAACAACGATATATAATAATGCAATACGTTTTTGCAGACATTGCACTCACATGACTGTGCACACATTGAAATATATAAACTGGGTTACTGATTTCCTAATTTGAATATATCGGTGAAATTAAACATGAAAAATCAATAATAAAGGTTTATGTACAAAGACCAAACATTGGTTGAACAAAATACATATGCGTGGCTGGTTTAGATAAACTACAATAACATCAAACATTAACCGCGTTTAACGAGTTTCTAGAGACAAATGCATACTCTCTACAATTATTGTGCATAAATGACATTTAAAGGTTGATCTATATGGTTGAAATGAAAAGAAATATACCTCATTTAACATCGAAATGCATTTTACACATTTTTCTCATTATAATAATATCGTCTTCAAATGTAAACATAATCGTTTTCGGATTTTTAAAATGACATATACAAACACTTTCCCATGTTGGTGTAACACATAATGACAATCATATTCCCGAAAGTAATCATATTTTATCTTCCCTTGGACATAAGACATATGATTCTTTGTCCGTTTACCGATAAATTTATTGGATCACTCAACCAACATAAAGTTAGACTAAAACAGTATGCCAGCAAAATTATACACGTATATTTGTAAGCTTCGTATTTTTGTTTTTAATAATTGAAAGTTAACTCTAATTTAATTGCACGTCGAACTGTATTCTAGAATATCAGAGTTGTCATGATAACCGCATTCATTATTATGGAATTCAACGACTCTTGGTCATACACAGAAGAAGCCTCGAAGCTTGGACGAAAATAGTTAAGGCTGTGAGCAATAGTTCGGATGGATATTTATCCAATAATGTTTTGAAGACGATGTCAATAGACGATCGCCAGCAACATGTGTGGTTATTGTTTAACATAAGTGTGTCAATATGTATGACGAGCGACTTGCTTTGGTAAATTATTGACAAGATGAGTATGTCGTTTATCATAACTATTCATGTTCCATTGTATAGATGTATATCGACCGTTTAACAACGACGAAGCTATGTATAATTCCTTTGCGACAAAAATTGTTTAAAAGCCTTTAACAACGATAACACGAACATTGATTTTCTTACACAGTCACTTTAACAAATATCGCTTCCTCTTAAAATTCAAACTTTATAATGCTACGCCTAGGGACATGATTTCTTTGAATGTGAAAGCTGTTTATTGCATGGCGTGACTTGAACATTAAATGATGTTCAAACTATAATTAAATTCAATCTAACAAAAACAGAAGGCAGACATTCTAGCTTTGATTCCATTTCTACGTGCAATCATTAGAATGAAATGAGTAGTTTGTTCCGTTGTTCATCAGATTAAACGAAAAAACATGGTCATTACATTAACAATTACTTTATTGCTTTTTTAATTATATTCCTATATAATGGTTTAATTAGTGCATAAACATGGATTATTCTTTTTGAATACACCACAGGCAAGTTTTAAATGCTCCAAAATTATAAGTATTGACATTTCCAAGGCAGTGACAAAAGTAATTTGTGTTTGATTTGGAGTTTGTGGTTAGAACGCCGATTGTTGCATATCAGTCACAGATTGTGTTGACTAGAAATATGTGCGTTATGCAATGACATAGTGACAAAAGTCCATGAGCATATCCGGAGTGTAATTTTGACATTCATCATGCTATGTGAAAATAACTGTCCAAAAAGTGTTTTGAATGCGAAGACGGTTTTTTGAAATATTGGTCCTTTCTCAAAGTTCAGGGTCAAACTTATAGGTCAATGGTCAATCTAGGGACTGTTACTCCATCCTCATTCATCAAGAAATAACGCAGAAACTGAGCATTAAAAGCTGACGTTTCGCGCTAGACAAGTACCCATGACTCAAAGGTCAATAACACATGTAAAGGCTGAAGAGAAATTATGCGTATAATGCATCTTTTTCGGACAATAAATAATTTGTAAATAATAACAATATGAATAGCATTCTTACCAACGGTCTCTCCGTTCTTGCTACATGCATTCTGTATGTCTATTCATGTGCAATAAAGTTGCATTGACAAAAAATGTGTATGTTGTGTCAATTTGATGATATTGTTTGAATGTTTGCCAACTTCACATTTTTTAAAACGTACATAAAATGCCTCTGGAAATATACGTATCAATTAGGAACAGATTGATATTTAAACAAACATTTGTTTCTTGTACAATGATAAAACTGTTAACAAAAAGTATGTGGTCGTAGAAAAACGGTATCACAAAAAAAAAGAAATGGTCATGCATATCAATGTACACTACGATTGTGTGCGTTTGTCACGTTACTTGAATAAAAGTCGAAATGATAAGAAAACCCGATTCGTATAAAAGTTTTATTATTAAGCGGGGGTTCGTAACATATCTTTACTTTATAATTTTACTCCATAAAACAATTATTTTATCATTTACCCCACAGATAGACAAGTAACATCATATATGATAAAGATTTTTCATAATATATAATCATTTTACTTATTTAATCATTTCAGCAAAATGAAGCAAATTTGCTTTAGATGTCAAATAAATAAACAATTAAATGATTCGCCTTGTCAACACGCTGCTCATAAGAAAAAGTATGGAATAATTTACAACCCACGCGAAAGACAAAACATATCGTACCGCACATGAGGTCCGATTGCTTTTACAATTTACCGGACCTCACCAAAATTTAACGGACCTCGTTCTTTTTAAACCAAACAAAAGAAAATACATTTTATATCGTGTATTTGTTTTTACGTTCACAATTTTTAACAATTCTAAATACAATAAAAAATAAAAACTTAATTAAAACCCGTTCTTTGTAAACATATGGTAAAAGATTCAATAAAAAGAGAAGAAAGCTTTGTGAGTTTTGTTATACATTACAAATAATGTTTAACAGCAATATAAAACACTAGTTCTCTCAGAGTAGTTAGTCACGTGACAATCACCGATTTATTTTAAATTTTATTATCTATCGAAGTTAAATACACATCAACCAGTCCGTATTTTGCTTTTATGTTTCTTGTTTCGTGTTCGTTTTTAGCCAAAACAAAGCTTTATAAATAAAAAATTGTCAGACACGAGGTCACGAGGTCCGACTGTTTCGGGAATAATACAGGACGTCAGCAAATTTTATCGGATATGTCCGAGGTCCGACGTCTTTCGCATGGGTTTGTATACATGTGGAATACTTTGTTACATCGTTGAGGTGAATTATTGCTTAATGGAAATGGGAAAAGTAAATTACTCTGAAGGTCTGCTGATAGCTCGAAAAATACTTAATTTGCAATATACAACATCATATTAATAATTAGATAATATAACACAATTGTGATAAATTGTGTATTGAATAGCGTTTGAAATACATGTAATTAATTATGTTTCCATATAATGATTCCATACTTTTATGATAAACGCATGCACTAGTAATAATTAAATGCATTGACATAATGCATATTACACATTATTTTACGAAGATTTATTAGAACATATCGACATATCTTAATTAGAAACAAAGCAATCATTTGACAAGTAAAACACATTTTTTTATGTAATGCATTATATTGTTTATTTAAATATATTGCTTTCATTTATGTTATATGTAAGAATTGTATAGACAGTATAAAACAGTTTGGAACTACTGTTGTTCAAATAAAAAATAGTACCTCTAAATAAATAAACTGTGTTACGTACCTCAGGTATCACAACTAATGAAAACGAAAAACCCTATATCATCTAAGGTTGGAAACATTGGGATTTTACTTGTGTTAAAAACTTACCTGATTCTTAGTTCGTATTATATACGCATGGAACTATTTGTTTGACCTATTGTTAAGACCAATGTTAGTAAAAATTGATGAAGAAATCAGACAACACTAAAAACTGATCAAATTATATTGTTAAATTTAATATTTCAAACAGTTGTTTCAGCTGCTATTGATAGCGCATGCTCAAATGTAACTGTGTGGGCATACACAATGCGCACTAATAAGGCCACATATAAATTAATATTTATGACTGATTATTATCAATCTTCACAGGTTTTATTCCGTTTCACACTGATATCTATAAATGCATTTATATTAAGCAGTAAATTGTATACATATTATGCGAGGAGAATATTATATTTAATTTCACCCGCAAGTTTCTTTTTTTAAATCAACTCCCCCTTTGAAAACGACACAATTAAGCCGGTATATATCTAGTGTACTGTTCATGGGCACAGAGCTTGAAGAATGAGAACTAATTTACTAAACAGCACACAGAGTTGATCTTTAATATCTTTCAGCTTTTCATTGAATTAAAGCGCCTTTGAACGTGCACTCTTGTATGAAAAGGGCGCTATATAAATCCGGTATAATAATTATAATAATAATTAAGAGAGAAAGTTTCATTCAAAATGCTCGCAAATCCTTACTTGGACACAGGTGTATACAGATGACAACTGAGAATTCTAGACGTAATTTTCGTATTTCTTTGTAATTAAGCTCTTCCGTTCGCTAGTTTGTTTTCATAATGTTATAGAACTCATCCACAAATTAAATGTGCATTTTTACAATAAATTCTAATAAATCAGCTTCAATATACAATAACAATGTTTTACTTTTCTTTTAGATACTGTACTACATGTGATTAAAAAAATGCAATTTAATTGAAAAGATCTTCAATGCTGCAAATATCAAACCATTCACGTTGCACGTAACATTGCCTGACAAATTGCATACAAAAGCTGGAAGAATGTAGAGAATGTAAACAAATTTAATATTTAGAGTGTTTGTACACATATTTACCTACATACTATCATGACAGTTGATTACTTTGATTCATACATGTTCTATGGTTTATCACACAAGGTATACTTTGCTTTACTTCTCTGTAATTGCTAAAAAAGGAACAACATGTGTCAAAGTGCTGTATACACATGTGACGAGTTGGACAATTTCACTGTTTTTCATTAACCTTCGGTTTTAAACAAAACTATGAACACGATTACTGCTATCAACAATGTTATTTTATGAAGATAAATGTCTTGGCTGTTGTTATGCAGTTTACTTGGTGTATTTATTGCTTTTCGAAGCTTCTTTTTCGCTATTGTTTAGACCATGGTGTTGTGCGGGATTTTTCACAGTTACGGTTGTGTCCCTTGTTTATAGTTATAGTATTGAAAGAGTATTTTTTAAAAGGTCCATGTGTTCAGTTCTTTGACGGGCGGGGTGTGGAAAGGCCGAGAAAAGTTTAATAAATATGTGTATACGCATACAACGTCTCATGTTTGAACGCTTTCGTTCACGTTGTAGTAGCTCTCCGGTGTGCTTCCCCAAAATTAGCAATGTTAACATTATAAAATGGAATGCAATCATAATCTTAACAACCTAAAGAAAGAATATTTTACTAGATTGTTTGTTGAATTGTGTTCACATAAGTATTACTTGTTTTGTCACTAGCACAAATAACTGCAAACACCCCTTACACCTGCTGGGCAAAATATTTTGGGTGTTAACACAGTCATCGGTGTAATGAACGGAGAAACCATGAGATAGTGATGTAATACAATGAAAACAAAGAGGCTCCTTGTTAGTATTATTATTTCATGCAATCCTACAATATTTGTATTGTTTTGCGATTTTTGCGATTTTAGTTTTTAATGAATATCTCCCCGCTATACAAAAACGTAAGCTATGGTCAGTATTATGTCATGAAATGTCTATAAGATTTTTTCAGAATATCGACGTTATGCTTTTAATACAATGTTAAAATTAAATAATATTTTAGTTGATTTCATTTTGATACATGTATATTTTTTATAGCATATCAATTGTTTTAAAGCTGAATACAAAACTATTCAAAATATATACCGCGGTTATAAAAATGATAGTGTACCTATTGTATAAAATAATTCATTAACATGGATACCTTGAAATACCGTTGTGTATATCATGTGTCTAGTTTATCGGGGAATGAATTTACGTCAGTCAGTATAACCTGTTGCTTTGGCAACCTTGTTTCTGGGGAGTTATGCTCGGTTTACGCGACGTTGCAATTATTTGATATTTGATTTCTAATGATGACACACGTTATAAACATAGTTGTGGCTTCTGTTTGTCCTTTTGTCCTCGGAACATAAATAGTGTGATGAAGCAAAGAACTTGATTAATGAGGGCTCAATGAATTAATAGAATAAACAAGTTGATCTTTAATTGGAACTTGCGCTCTGCCATTTTAGTTTTTGCATCACAATATCGAGGTAACCAATTACTCATTAATATTAATGTCGTTGTCTGCGATTAAATGTGTTGAATTAAATATGGTGAGACGGGTTGTTAATAAACAATCCATTTGCTAAAAACGTGACAGAAAGGTGTAAGGATGTATAAAAATGCATGTTGAAAAACTCATGTAGTTTAAAATGATAATGCAATTCTCAAAAAAATACCATCATACGATCTTTGCTTTATACATCAATACAGGAAAGAATAAGACACATAAACACGTTACAATCACATTTAAAAACGCCGCATATCATGCAAAATAATATGACACACGACGATGGATTTATATCCATCCATATATATATTTAACAACGCATAAACTGAAACATATCACAAAACACACAAAGCCGCATGTTTCATGAAAAAAACAAAAATATGACACACGGCAAAGCAGCACATATTTGTCCTGATGCTAGAAAACGCATTCTCCCTAATGATTTCAATCCTAGTGAATAAGTTATGTAACAGAGACCTTGTTTGAAACAAAGATTTATATAAGATTATATTATGGCGATGTTTTAATCGTAAGAAAAAAATAACTGTACGACTTTTTTTGTCGTAATCATTGATGTAAATAGTATGTGTTAAGTGCCTGGCGATGTCCTTTTTGTTTCTTGTCTATGGCTTCTATTCCGACTCATGGAACGTTGGAAATGGTGTTCAATCAGTGTATATATCTCTTTATATCAAGTTTCAAATAAAAAAATATATATATGTTTTGAATACAAAAAACCCTTTGTTTTTGCATTATACGTCGCACAGAAAAATGCAGAAATGCTGGTCTTTTAATTTGCTCTCTCACATTGTCAAGTCTTGAGGCATGAGAATAAAATCGAATTATTATTTTATTATTTATAATGAGAATTATATATTAAACAAGGTCTGTAAGAATCGCAATGTACTAACACACATTTATTCAATCACTAATGTATCTTCTTTAATAACCAGACTTTAGTTTGGAAATACGTTCATTAATATGGCATTGATACATACACTTATTTAAACCGTATTTGAAGATTAATTGTTACATATAGCTAAAACAAATATCAGTTTGGTAGTAATACCTATTGTTGGTATTGAACATAAACAAAGGGCTTTGATCATCGCCATAATTATAAGATTGACATATTGGCAAACATTAAGTGGAAACAAGCGGACGAATAGTTCAAATTTATCACAATTCTAACCCATTATGCTCTGGCTATGACAGTAGATGCTTGAAACGATTTGACGCCTTCGTCCTTGATTTTATTTCAAACCTTAATCGCTCTGAAAAGCTTTGTTTTAAACTAATAACGGTTTAAATACAATACATTTATTGTTTAATCTCGTAAAGCTGTAGTTGTTTATGGCACATTTTATAACAGAAATATACTACTATAATATTACATTCCCAAACAGTAACCGACAGATACGTAATAAGGGAAACTCTAAGTTTACCCATACATTTTAAATGCTATTCTTCAGAAAACGAATATCAATATATGTTTTACAATGTCAGATTTCATGCCAAGAAGGTCTTAATCGTATTAAACATATCACTTATTAAGTATCCAGTAACCAACGAACTGACTCATCTGGGCTGGGCGCTCTGTACATTGAATAGCAAAAATAATCGGGGAAAATAATTTCATGAAAGCTCTGTCTATTTGGAATGAAAGATCAAAAGGGATAATTGTGCTATATGCAGTACCTCAGAAACGTATTTTCGATGTTCCCGTTGCTAAATGTCCGTGGTAGTGGTCCGTAAACCAAGCCTCTGATTGTCTACCTTAAAACCCGAATTTGTGTGAAGATGATTTGGACTAGTATTCTGGCTGTGACGCAGTTCCTTATTTGTTCTGCTTCCGACATTGCCAGTTTTCAAGTTCTGCGAATGACTTGCGGTCGGTGTGTGTGATTGATTGTCAAATCGTGTCATCGTGTAGTTGTTTTGTGCAAAGTTTAAATCGCTCAGTCGATCACCTCTTTTCCAGTTTATCAAACGAATAAATTCCCTTCTGAATTTGGTTCCACAAAGACAATACAGTAAGAAATTCAGGGAGTTGTTAGTGTACATAAGCATATTAACAAATGCCCACCAAAATTCTAGTTTGTGTGCATCATCTTCGTCATTGGTCCAGTATTCATCGCTGATGATAAATATACATACTGGCGAAGTGGTCACGAGGAACACAATGTTTAGCGTGAACAGCATTGCTGTCATGGACGACTGTTTCGCATGGCGAATTCCCTATTGCTGGCCACGCGATCGAGGTGACTGTGTGGGTGCAACCGTCGATTTGGTTTTCTTCTGACTGTGTAAAACTTTGAACAATATTAAACCGTTTCCTATGACTATAACCACAAATGGAACAGCGCAGTACACGCAAAGGTCAATCCACGGCCAGACTTTATAGAAAAAATATCTGAAGCTTTGATCGATCTCAATGCACTTCTCTTCAATTGAATTTGTGTTGGTGTCGTTGGTAGTTTTAAACACCATGCCGTATAACATATGCGAATTTATAACTAATATGAACAGGCCTACTGTTATCAGAAAGGCAACTGCAGTCTTCTTTGTACACACAGTCCTAGCACGATGTGGCAGCCAAGCGGAAACCACTCGTTCCAATGTCACAATTATAAGAATCCAGGCGGAAAAATCAAGAGAACTATACAGCAACCACATACTTATCTTACATCCCGCATCACTTACATCGCTTACGTCAATTTTAAACAAATATATCAGCCACTGTCTCAGAAGGCCCGAATAGAGAACTAGTAAGTCCACACACGCAAGAACAGTCAGGAAAAGTGCCGTAGTTGAGACGCGGATGGAGCGACGAGTGAGGACCAGGATTGAGAGACAGTTCCCGACGGTTCCCAGCAAGATGAGTATAGGTGGCACCACCTTCCAGATGAGGATACCCGCCTTGTACAGACCTAGCTGCATATAATCGTCACTCCCCGTTTGGTTAGACATTTGGCATATCTTTCTATAAATAATTATAAATAATTAAGTTAAATCCATATTGTCGTACTCAATTTGGATGTATTTGTTCCTATTTATTTTAAATGGGTTCAAAATCAGTGTACAATTCCTTTCAATAGTGTGTCTTTCCCGGTTCGACGAATAATAACCATATTTCTATTGATTAAAGTTAATGTGTCATAGTGATTCATGTGAATATTATTAGTGACGCTCATTAACTGTTCAGCATGTGGACATTATGGTAGATTTTGTAATCGAACTGGTTATCACACCGAGCAGTCAAGTCATTTAAACCTCTGTAAAATACACAGACATTAATAAGTGTATGTGATGTTAAATATTATTATGAACGTCTCTGAACTTTCTTCGTCTGATAAATTAACACTCTGTCATCAGCTGAAATGATCAGCATTAAAAGAGAAAAAATATACTACCGATGTTTCATGTACAATAAAATAATACTTGTAGCATCAGCCTGTAACTGATTTTAATAACGTAATCATACTGCTATTGTATATTACTTTTTATATATAACAGTATAAATAAATATGGTTGGTCCATTTGATTGCTAGCGAGGATTACTAACTCAAATGTATTCCTCGGTATCAGAACTAACCACCACCAGCGGAATCCTCAAAAATAGCCCTGCTATAATATGTCTAGTGTGTTTGGTTACTAGCAAATCTAAAAACTAAACATAAGATTAAATGTTTTTTCGAAAATAGAAATTCTTCTTATTATAAATGTACATTAAACGTTGATCCAAGACGTCTTACATAATCATTTATAATTAAATATTAACCAAATCGTAATGTGTATCGGTATTAATTTGATATCAGTTTAATATACTTCTATATTGCGTTTTTAATATCGTCTTGAATGGCAGTATGGCTGTTATTCTTACTTTCACGTCACAATAAAAATATTTGAATTGTATACATGTACGTGTTTAACATATACATATTGATATTATATTCTCTACAAATAAACGCAATTTCTAGGCTGAGGCAGTGGTCGTCGAATGACAATATGTATCTCAAATGTCCGGATTTCCAAACGTTATTTGTTTAGACGCTCTACACAAGCTGTTTGCACACGCAACCAAGACGAATTGAATAAAGTAAAATTAATAAAGTAATTATTAAATAACAACGTTTTTCGCGCATTACATCGCTCCATATTTGACTAGCGACCAATAGAATATGATCTTGTATTGACTGGCAGAAAACATATTTGACAGCGGATTGGTCAATGTGCT
Organism: Dreissena rostriformis; assembly: GCA_007657795.1. NCBI lineage: Eukaryota > Metazoa > Mollusca > Bivalvia > Myida > Dreissenidae > Dreissena > Dreissena rostriformis. The sequence continues at coordinate 28,988 of VMBQ01000101.1, forward strand.
TTTCTACCAGTGACAATCGGTCAATATCCAATGGCCATATTGAATATAATTATATAATATAAATATGTCTTCAGGAAGATATAGATAAATTCATATAAATGACTATAATTTATGTTTCACTTTGCGATTACTAATTTCATTGAGGGACAACTGAGCCAACGTTTTCAGTTGTAGTGTCGAAGACTGGAAAACAAGGAAACATCAATTCTATCGATCAAACTATAATCTGATCGAAATGGTTTTGCCGGTCTCAATAGTTTTGAAACATAACAATAAACAAGTAAAATTCAGAAATGAGATCAATGAAGTGCTTTTAAAACATGCACGGTGTAATTGCGGATTGCAATAGCTCAATGAGTAAAATGGCTGCCTGTTTGATTAGTTATTAACTTGTATTTTTGTTTATTAGACACGAGGCCGTATCACACAATATATATATATTTGCATCATAAATTTGCGATTTTCCTTTGTAAATTATTAGTTTTCCGTTTGTTATGTATTCTCTTTAAATAAATGCACTTTCACCGCCCTGTATTTTTATGTACCCAGCATCTACACCTGCCGGAAGACACTTAGAGATTGGCCTGTCTGTTTTTCTTCCCATCTTTGCGGCACACATTATACATGCTTCATTCAAAGCTTTTATACTTGCATAAATTATTTCCTTGAACACTATATATATACCTACATCATCTGCTCTCTTGTTTAAACTCAATTAACACACTCTTCAATCTTCATCGTTATATGTTTTGTAAATATTAATAGCAAAACAACAATGCTTTACCATTTAACATTGTATCTGACGAAGTTTAAGCTTCTTTGTTAGTACATCCACAAATGTTACTGTTAAGACGTATTCAACGCGCAATAATTAAGGACATATACACACTTTATCGTAATGTATACATGTAATAATAAGCTCAATAGGCTCCATTTCACAACTAAACATAACACTTAATAATATATAATGATGACCTTTAGCCGATGCTATTTCGTTTAACATTAACCTTTCTATATCTCATTATATCAAGCTGTTTTGCCTACGTTAGTTCAATTAAAAATACAAATTGTTAGAATTCAATAAATTCAATTCTAGTTGATTTCTTGTTTATTATCAATATACATTGTATAAAGCACGTCATTTTTATTTAAGTTGAATACTAACTATTTAAAATTTAAAATAATGTAACCACAAATATTTTACAGCGTACCTATTATATACAATAATTGCATAAATATAAATACCTTGAAATGACGTTGTGTATATCTAGGTTCTAGCAGTTTACTGATGATGAATTTACGTTTGCTGTGGCAACCGTGCTTCTAGGGAGTACTCGATTTACGCGACGTTGAAATTATTCGATATCTGATTTCTACGGAATACCGTTAGGGCCATCGTGGTTACACATTAAAATCCAGAGGGCGCGAATGCGAGAACGCGAGAGTACGATGACGAGAATGCGACAATACGATGACGACAGTGCGACAAAACGGTGGCGAGAATGCGAGAACGCAATGGCGAGAATGCGAGAACGGGAGAGTACGATGACGAGAATGCGACAACACGATGACGACAGTGCGATAATACGATGGCGAGAATGCGAGAACGCGATGGCAAGAATGCGAGAACGCGAGAGTACGATGACGAGAATGCGACAATACGATGACGAAAGTGCGACAATACGATGGCGAGAATGCGAGAACGCGATGGCGAGAATGCGAGAACGCGAGAGTACGATGATGAGAATGCGACAATACGATAACGAGAGTGCGAGAATACAATGACGAGAGTGTGAAAATACGATGACGACAGTGCGACAATACGATGGCGACAGAACGATATGACTATCTCATTGTCGCCATCGTACTGTCGCCATCGTATTGTCCCACTGTCACATTTTCGTCATCGTACTATCGCGTTCTCGAATTCTCGTCCTCGTATTCTCGCACTCTCGTCATCGTATTCTCGCACTCTCGTCATCGTATTCTCGCATTGTCGCCATCGTTCTTTCGCGTTCTCGCATTCTCGCTCTCTGGATTTTAATGTGTAACCACGATGGCCCTAACGGTATTCCGTATATTTCTAACGATGCTGCAACAAAGATGTGGCTTCTTTTGTCCTCAATTTATACATTTCGCTCGTGAACAAAAACAAACTTCAGTTTGAAATATATTGAATCAGAATTATCAACTACGATATATTATATGAAAAAGTATTTTCAGACAACACACTAACATGACTCAGCACGAATTGAAATATCTGAGCTGGGAAACTGAGTTCATAATTGGAATTAATCGGTGAAATTAAACATGATACATCAATAATAAAGGTTTATGCACACAGACCAAACATTGGTTATATAAACTACATATGCGTGACTTGTTTAGGTGAATTACAATAAAATCCTAACGACTCATATTCAAGGTTATAGATGTGTAATGACCGTGTAACAACTACCAAGCTTTGTATATTTCCTATGCGCAAGAAAGTTGTTTGAAGGCATTCAACAACGATAATACGAACACTGATTCTTACACACTTATACACATATCGTTTCCAGTTGATAAGCAAACTTGTATAATACTCCGCCTTGATTTCCCTTGCGGGCTGTTTATTGCATGATAATTAAATGATGCTTAAACTATAAATCGTTTTAACAAAAACATAATTCAGATATTCTTGCTTTGATTTCATTTCTCGTGGCATCCATTGGAAAGAAATTATTTTTTCCCGTTTTACATGTTATAATAAGATCAAACATGGTCATTACGTGTCATAGTTATTACTTTATTGATTAAAAATATTCTTATATCATGATTTCATTGTATAATCAAAATGGATAATTCTATATGAATACACCAGAGGCAATTTATAAACTGGGCCGAAAGTTGTTTGTATTGATATTTCCAAGTCAATGACAAACGTAATTTGTGTTTGAGTTGAAGTTTGTGTTTGTTTCGCCGATTGTTGCATATCAGATTGTGTTGACTAGAAATATGTGTAAAATTGAATGATTGACAAAAGCTCATGGTTGCGTTACCACAATGCTTTACTACAAATCCCTTATATCTACACACACAGTGTTAAGTTAATAGTTTATAAAATATTTATAACAATTAAAATGCTGATTATGGCCTTCCACATGCTGCCTCTACTGAAGATTCACACTTATAATTGATTCTTAACATCACCAAGTAGACCACAATCAAGTGACACTTGATTGTGGTCTACTTGGTAATGTCAAGAATGAATAATTCTATCCAATGTTGTTAATAAGACAAAATATTACTAATATATTGTTATGATATCGATGTGATAATTGCATCATCATAAAATAAATTGTGATGTAATTGCCAATCCTACTGCGGTCATTATAGCTAGTGTGCGAGCGTTTGTCCGTTCAATCGAACATATCCGGAGTGTAACTTTGACATGAATCATGCTATGCGGAAATAGCTGTTCAAACTTTTTCTAATGCAGAGACGGCTTGTTGAACGTTCAACAAATGTTCCTTTATCAAAGTTCAGGGTCACACTTACAGGTTAAAGGTCAATCAAAGGATTGTAACCCATCCTCATTCATCACAAAATTTCGATGAACTGTTCACTGCATAACATATTGGCGTGTCGCGCGCTAGACAGGTAACCATGATTCAAAGGTCAATAACACATTTAGAGGCATGAAGCAATTATGGGTATAATGCATCTTTTGCGGAAAAAAAAATAATTCGTAAATAATTTAATATGAATAAAATTCTTACCAACGGGCAACGGTCTCAACATTTTTGATTACATTCATCTTGTCTGTCTCTTCATGTGCAACACAATAGCATTGGCAACTAAATGTATATCTTATGTCAATATGATAATATTGTTTTAATGTTTGGCCACTGGACATCCTTCATAACGAAATAAAATGCCTCTGAAAATAGACGTATCCATATGGAACAGATGGATATATTTTAACAAGCATTTGTTTCCTGTCCAATGATAAAACGGTTAACAAAAAGTTTTTGGGCCGTTAGAAACATGTTATCATAAAAAAAAATGGTCATGCATATCGAGGTACACTACGACTATGTGCATTTGTCAAGTTACTTGAATAAAGCTCGAAATGATTAGAAAACATCGATTGCGTATAATAGTTTTATTATCAAGCGGGAGGTTTGTAACATATGTTAACTATCTCATTCTACTAGATGGCCATGTGATGTTATAATTAACCCCACATAAAGACAAAATACATCATATTTGATAAAGCTTTTTCATCATATATAATCATTTTACCAACATATTCATTGCAGCCAAATGAAGCAAATTTGCACTAGATGTAAAATAAATACACAATGAAAATATACGCATTGTCAACACGTTTCTCATAAGAAAACGTATGGTATAAATGTGGAATACTGTGATACATCATTAAGGTGAATTATTGCTTAAAGGAGATGGAAAGAGTAAATTACTCCGAAGGTCTAAGAATAGCTTAAAACATACTGAAAGCCTAATGTGCAATATACTTAATCATGTTAGTTAACAGATTATATAACATAATTATGATATGTTGTGTATTAACTAGCATTTGCAATAATTAAGTAAGTCTCAATATAATGATTAAATACTTTTATGATAAACGCATGCAAAAGCAATATTTTATTGTATTGAACTACTGCATATTACACATTATTTTACGAAGATTTGTTCGAACATATCGACCTATCTTACTTAGAAAGGAAGCAATCTGGTAAACTCAATTAATGTTTTTAAGTTATGCATTTAATTGTGTATTTAAATATATTCTTTTCATTTATGGTATATGTACGAATTTTATAGATAGTTTAAAACAGTTTGGATATAATGTAGTTCAAATAAAAACATAGTTAGTCTAAATAAATAAATTGTGTAACGTACCTCATGCATCACAACTGATGAATACTAAAAACCTGATATCATCATAGTTTGGCAATATGTGGATTTCACTTGTGTTAAAACCTAACCTGATTCTTAGTCCGTGATATATACGCATGGAACAATTCGTTTCACCTTATGTTAAGACCAATGTTAGTACCAATAGATGAAGAAATCCGAAAACACTAAACATTATATTGCTTAATTTAATATTTCAAAAAAGTTGTTTAAGTTGCTATTGATAGCGTATGTTCAAATGATACTGTGTTGGCATACATAATGCGCACTAATAATGCCACATAGCAATTAATATTTATCACAGATTATAATGAATCTTCACAGCTTCCATTCCGTTTCACACTGATATCTTTATATGCATTTATATCAAACAGTAAATTATCTATATATTATATGAGGAGAATATTATATTGAATTTTAATCAACAGTTTCTGATTTTTTTAAATCAACTCCGCCTTTGAAAACGACACAAAGAAGCTAGCATATATCTAGTGTTATATTCATGAGCAAAAAACTTGCAAAATGAGAACAAGTTGACTTAATCGAACACCAAGTTGATCGTAAATATCTTTCAGAAAATCATACACTTGGCAATAAAGAACAAGCTTTTCATTAAATCAAGAGGGAAAGGGAAATTCAAAATGCTCACAAAACCTTACTTTGATTCAGGTGTGTACAGCTAAAAACTGAGAATTATAGAAGTAATTTTTGTATTCCTTTGTTATTAACCTCTTCTATTGGTCCACATTCATTGGCTTGTTTACTTTCATAGTGTTATAGAACTTATCCACAATTAAATATGCATTGTTTGCAATAAATTCTAAGCAAACAGCTTCAATTTATAATATTAATGTTTTACTTTCATTTTAGATACTGTACTATATGTGTTTCAAAAGTGCGATTTCATTGGTGAGATCTTCACTGCTGCAAATATTAAACCAATCACGTTGCACGTTACATTACCTGACAAAATGCATACACAATCTGGAAGAATGTAGAGAATGTAAACAAATTTAATATTTATAGTGTTTGTTTTACACATATTTACTAACATACAATCATGACAGTTGATTACTTTGATTCATGCATTGTCTATGGTTTATCACACAAGGTAAACTTTGCTTTACTGCTCTGTAATTGTTAAATAAGGATCAAAATGTGTCAAAGAGCTGTACACACTTGTTCGAGTTGCACAATTTCCCAGTTTTTCATGAAAATGTGGTTTCAAACACAACTATGAACACGATTGGTGCTGTAAATAAAGTAATTTTCTGAAAGATAAATGTCTTGGCTGTTGGTAGTTTGTTTACTTGGTGTATTTATTGCTTTTGGAAGCAGTTGTATCCCTCGTATATATTTATAGTATTGATAGAGAATTTTTCATAAAGGCCCATGTGTTCAGTCCATTGGCGGGTTGGGTGTTGAAAGGCCGAGCAAAGTTTAATAGATATGTGTATACACATACAACGTCCCATTCATGAACCCTTTCGTCACGCTTGGCTATACATTGTAGTAGCTCTCCGGCCATAGCTACATTGGACAGCGGTGTTAATAATTCACTATAACAAATATCCCGCTAAGCCCGTGATTGTGTGGAACCATGAACAAACGCCAGCATTCATTCACTGCGAGCGAGCTGACGGAAAAAAACTTATTAGACTCGTCTGTGTTTGAATGTTTTAAAGGGCAAAAGTCTAGAACAGATTAAAAAATAAAATAAAAAATAGAAAAAACATTCTTAAACAACAATCCATCAAATCTATGCTTAGTCATCAAAACGCAGAAGTTACGACTGAAACTTATGTGTCCTATGTAACCGTTTCACGAATAGCATTGCAGTTGCTGACAAGGGGCTTAAGTCGACCATAACTTTATTTGCGCAAGGAAATCGAGATTGCAGTGTTACCTCCCCTATGGGTTTAACGGTTATTATGTTGAGCTATGCTCAATATCAGTTATATCTGTAGTCGGAGGTTGCAGGAGTGTCTGTCAGTAGTGTTTAATTGGTGATATCTGACAAGAACAAATGAATGTTTTGTATTTTTAAAATAATAAAAAGCATACATAGAAATAGCAAAATATCTTGTGCTCATATATTAAATATTTTGATATTATCGGTATGTAAATCTCGTATTGGACATTTTAGATTTGGGTCTCGTGTTTAAATTATTGAATCATTCTATGGTCGCGCCATTTGCTGATACGTGCATAACTACACTCACGAACAAGCATTTAAACAAGCAAGCATTTAAATGTTATATTTATGTAAATATTCATTTTAATTGTAATCGAGGGGGTTATGTCTAATAAAAAATTAAAAATCACAACTTTTGTGACTTCCAATATAGATTTAATTTAATGTTTAATATGTTGTTTAACATTTTTTCAGCAAAAACATTTTTCATACATTGAAATATGACGACCTAATAATACGTCGAAATTAGAATCATGTTTTACTATGTGCAGTGTGAATGACACGTAATTTAATTAACATTCATCTACAAAATAAACGGTTTATACTTGAACACCATGTACTCTGTCAGTCTGTCTGTCTGTCTGTCCATCTGTCTGTCTGTCTGTCCATCTGTCTGTCTGTCTGTCTGTCTGTCTGTCTGTCTGTCTGTCTGTCTGTCTGTCTGTCTGTCTGTATGTCTGTCAATTTGTCTGTCAATATGTTGGCAATCCGTCTCTCTGTCTGTGGAAACGGCCTAGACTTGATTTTAGTTAGAAAATACTTCCTTCAAACGATAAATTCCATAAAGGCGGAAAGTTTCGTCCTTTATAAGCTTTTGCTGACTGAGCAGTTAAACGTATTATATTTAAATTTCTTTTTTTAAGATATATTTTTACTGTCAATTTATTCATGTATTACCCCAAACCGCCCCTTTCCCTTAGCCGTCTGACAAGTTACAACTTTGGGGGCATATTCTCATCCGGTGACATGACCATTTTTCTGCCCTTTTTTACATTTATGTAATAAAGAACATTTTAAATATTATATTTAGTTTCCGCCGCACTGTTTCAAACACTGTATATGCAATGTCATGATGTCTGTGAAAAATTAAAATCATGCTGAATAATAAAGCATGCGAACACCTGTCTTAAGCTTTGCAATTTTTTACTTGCATGCATTGCGCAACACATAACAACGTGCACATATCCTTTCGTGGGCATGCTCGATATATCATATTCGATATAAGCTGATTTACTTGATAATAAAACTTGAAACCAAACTAACTAATGACGAAGGTTCTAGAACATGCTTAATTATACAATCAGTCAACGAGTGCGTTTTGTATGGTAAATAAGTGATAGTTAACAAAACCCAAACGTTAAATCCACGTAGATATATTTGTGTAAGTGCTCGAGGTACCATCTGTACATGCATAAGAAAGGTATTTGGAGAACACACACGAGTGAAGTGTGCTTTTAAAGGAAATATTTGTTCTTAATCTTTAATTCATTGTAGATAAACATATGGGTTCATTAACTCTGTTTTTGTATGGTTCTTGAGTTGTTATTAAAGGAAGTAACACAGGTAATGGAGAAACAATGAGTTATGTCATCATTCACTCAAACACACAACGTATTATGCGTGCATCTAACTCAAGAAGTAGATATACCCTGACAAAATCTACTTTTATAACACGAAAACTGGTCAAACAATTTATTTCAAGTCCATATCTGTTGATAAGCCTGAAATATCGCGCCCTGTCCTCTTCCCCAAAGTAATTCCTATTTATCTGGGTGCACTCACCAACTGCTCCCCAATGCGTATGTATGAGATTGTTGTACCAGCTATCTTGAGGGTGAAGTTCAAACTCCTCGTTCCGGTCACGGGCACCTGCAACAGGAACCGGAAGTAATGGTCCGTGTTCATTAACTGTTTGAGGAAATAATGAAATTCCAGAAAATTATCAGGAAAGAAATTGTTTAGACATGATCAGCTTGTCGTTTATTTAAGAAAGTTAATTAATTCATACAATACAGGAAAGAATAATAAATTCTATATTTAACATACAACGGATTAAAGCGATGGTCATCACATTGGAACGGCCCAGCAATACAAAGTACACAACATTAAAGAACATAGAAACTACACAATAAACACATATACACAAAAGTGCGTAACACTGGGGCCATTATTATTTGTTGCGTATGCGACAAAAAAACAAGACTATTCTCAATTACGATAAAGCTCTCTTCTGGTTAGTGCATAGTAAAAATATATTTGATTTTTTTTTGTATAAATTAACAAACTATAAATCATTGTTCGAGTGCAAGAATTGTGGACTAAATGGATATACATGTATAGGACTTCATTTGAGTGTAGAAGTATGTATAACATATCAGTATTATAAAACAAATGAGATCAAGTGATACAATTTACAACTAACAATTATGGGCGGGATATATATTTTTTAAATGTTTGAGTGCCGAAACAAAAAAACAACAAACGCAAAACCGGCTAGCGACAAGCCAGGAGGGATGAATAAGCGACAACATTCCTCGACATTCAGCGGACAGAATTACGCTAACACGAGCTTACAATACAGCACAGTATTTGAGAAAGAAGTCCCCATCGCTGAAAGCAACACTCAAAATGTTAACATTTGTTTAAAGTTTATTAAATGAAAAACGCGACTCTCATGGTAAAGAACAAGACAAACAACTCGATGAATTCAACAACAAATTGTCTCGAGTTCTAACAAATGACGATTCCTTTTTTTACTAAAGACCTCGCCAAGGAAATCTTAAAACAGCATTCAAATCCTGGAGGAAATTGAAAAACAAATCGTCGAAATAATGGAAAAAAAAAACGGTAGCTGCCGCTTTAGTCGCACTGCCGGACCTGAAACAAAGCTGGTAATTAATTCGTGTAGATGCACTGCTGGTAGATCTTGCAGCTTGTTGTTAATGAAGAACTTATCACGTATTGTTATACCTCGCTTGCCTTTCTGTCTTGCTTGCTTCGTTATAGACATCAGGCTGCAATACCGTTCTTTCAATTCCAGTGGGTATTGGTCTGTCACATTGGGCCTATTAAAATCAGTTTGGTACGCTTTAGCGCTTACATGTGAGTAAATTGTGTGTACTAAAAATATAATTGCTTGTCATGTGTCTATGTATTATTATAAAGTAATTTTATTTTCTTAAGTTTTGTGACTTCACGAATAAAAGAATAACTAACTTAAAAATGTCTAGATTAATAAGTCTAGTGGTAAATACGTATATGACTCGGAAATTTAGTGGTTGATTATGAACATCTGGGAAAGCCAGGTTTTAGTATCCTTAGCAGTTAATGATAAAGTAAACTCTCTTTAAAACAAAACAAGTGGGTTCATATTATAGTATGTATCATGTCATGCTTGTAAGCTGGTTTTGTTAATATAAATAATTTATGAAAAATAATTACTTAAAAACCACCATTTGACTAAGTATTATGTGCATTATGTTCACCATATTAAATGTATCCCGGTCAAGAAACCGCTCGGGGAGGTTTGAAGATCTCACCCAATTAGGCAGCTAACATGCACATATTATGGCGATTGTTTCACGCTCACGGAATGATACCAGATAGATCATTTGACTTTTTATTTCAGATTTGCAGGATTTGCGTTGAGGTTAATACTTAAGTATGCGAAAAATGATCAAATTATTATCAAACTCACACGACCTATATTTTAACAGGTCAAATCTAAAGGGACAAATGTTGTTAAAATAATTGTTAAAAATCTGTCCTACAGTCAGTAGATAGGATTTTAATGTCAACTGTTTTTTATTATTCAGTTAACAATCATTTATAGTAAAATAACTCAAATATTGTTTTGTTTCAATCCATAGCGAAGAGTGTTGCCGATACCGACATGCTAACTCTTATCTGTTGCAGTATTGAAGGGAAAGACCGCTAATATTATTCATCAATAGAAATGTTGTACGTGTTGAATATTCAGCTGATATGTTTAATCTTGCAATTATAGATTATTACATACATGTCAAATAATATCCGTTCAAATAAGCAATGTTCGATATGTTATGTTTCACTTTTCAACAATGTTAATTTTTAAGGTGGAGACATCTCCAATGTTCATCTTGTTCATTGTCCAATTAAAACTGTTCAATGAATAAAAACTTAAATGTTCAAAGTGTAAAATAAACATTTACTTGTATTTTTAAATCGCATACACAACGCATAAAACTTACAAATGTGTAACAGTAACTTTAACGAACTGCAAATTTACACTGTTAGCATGTAAACATGTCAACGCGTATCTTTACACATTGCGATGTTACAAGTTTACATCTGCACAGTTGACAGTTGTAAAGTTGGTTTAACAACAATCTCTACGCGGTGAATAATATTGGCGGTTTTATCGCAGTGGACGCATCAAAATTATTTTTCATAGCCAGGAACCAATTCTACTCTTACATGCCGGGAACCATTGTGACACGAATTTTAATTCCGGATAAAATGTTAGAGGTGAACATACAATGATACATGTGTTTTGGCGGAATNGTATCACTTCCTACTTTGTTGTGACAATTATAGACACTTAAGATTGAAATTTATTGGGCATATCTCTTGGCCTACCTTAATTTTTTTCCAAACTACTATGTCATCGAAAAAAAAAAATATATATTAAGGATTTGTAAATACCTTAAAGAAGCTATGTTATATAGAAATAATACCCTTACTGAACTATCTGTTCCTAAATCCAAAGTATATCAATGTTTTGTTACATAAATACATTTTATATATAAATGTATATTATGCTTGAATATTTATATCTATACTTTGTGTGTGTGATGATATTACTTAACCGCTCTTTTTGTATTTGCCATGCTTATGTTGTACATGGCTAAAGGCATGTTTTTATTGCCGATTGCCAATAAACTTTGAACTTGAACTTGGTAATTAAAAACGTGTTAATCAATTAGTGTATTTTAACAATTGCTGTAATAGATAACATTAAACAGTAGTTGTCATACATAGGGCGTACGAGATGCAAACATACGAGTCACTAATGCGAGTGTAAAACCCATATGGACATTTTAAATTATACGTGTGACTGCTAAACTTTAATAACATGTACAGGCCTCGAAGAATCCACTCGACCGCTCGCATTTGCGAGTGAAGTTGACGGTCGGGCGAGTAAAGTTTGTTAAACAATCGACCGACCGGGCGAGTGCTGTTTTTCAAGTTGAGAAATATAAATTCAGTTCCAGAACTCCTGCCACATCGATACAAAATGTGAACAATTTTTCGAACGAACAGAAAATAGGTTAAGTACACAAAGAAACTGCACTTTCGTTTGGACAATGAAAAATGACGTCACGGGAACAGTAAAAATAATACTCGAAATCGGCTGCGCTCGTTTCGTAGATGTCAGTGCTCTTAGCTAATCGAATAATAGTGACAAAGACAGTTAAATATATTGGTTTTTCTGGGAATAATACAATTTCATTTTCATGTAAATATCAATAAAAAAAATAAAACATAACTGGTTTATTATAATACTTGTTATATTTAATTATAAATAAACAGAAAAAATAATTATTAATAAACAGAATAATTCGTGATCAGAAGCCGTAGCCAAAATTTACCATAGTGTAACCATTTGTTAATCAAGCATGTCTTTCAGCAAAATAAATACAACTATAATAATTGACTTATAAATGTTTGTTTATTACAATGAGACACAGTCAGATGATAGTTTAAGTTTAGAAAAAGGTTCTGGTTGATCATTACTATAAATATAGATATCTTTTTTTAAAATGCAGGGCGAGTAGATTAAAGTGAAGGGCGAGTGGATTGTCAGGCCTACTCCCCCTGCAGGGCGAGTGACTCTGGAAAAATTCTTTGAGGCCTGATGTATTTAATATGAATGAAAACGTGTTATTTAAAGATATATTGATAGCACATTTATTGATTGCATTTTTTTGTTAAGATAGAAATGTGTAATTTTTGTGTAAAATAGGTATGTGATGTAAAAAATGTTAATTACCGTTTTCACCACGTGGCATTTATTCATTTAAAATAAGTATGATTACTCAATTTGATTAAAATTGATTTTATCCATGAAAGTGCATGTTTGCGGGATGCTTATTGCTTAATTGAATAATTGATGAACAAATTAAAATGAGATCCAAATTTGTGAATACGGAAGCTATTTATACTGTTACATATATAATTTCACCGTGAGCACGTATTTGATAACATTTGATTTAGAAATGTTATTAATTGTGAGTACCAAGGGTAAAGTGTTTATTACAAAGCCTCAAATTAACTGTCCGACTCAAGGGCGAGTTACCCTATATTATCATAGTATGCCCAGCATACTGAGTATTTTAGTATTTCGTGTATTCAAATAATTTCAATGACGTAAAAGCATGTGGTCCGTATGGTCCGCAAATCCGGGCCGTATGGTCCGCGAATCTGGGCCGTATGGTCCGCAAATCTGGTACGTATGGTCCATGGTCCGTATAGTCCGTATACCCTACTAACAATAATTTGTACCCTAACACCGGTTGCATCGTAGTATGACAATGCGTTGTAAAATGTTGAATTGTGATTCGTCGACTTGTGTTCTGTACAATTGTTTAGTGCCACCTTGTTAGATGCTGACTTGTAGCAGATTACTAATACAACTTTGAAAAATATTCAAGATGCTAATGTAGTTTTTTTTTCATCGACTTACTTTCAGATAGATCTATTAGCTTTTATTCATTATTATGATTTACAATATTAGGTATATTAAGATGTAGAATTTATATATGCGATTTCTTTATTTTCAGATCTGTAGTTTATGAAGTTACATGTGTGTATTTAAACATTTAAACCTGTTGAAGTTTAGCAAACGGTTAATTTACTTCAATAACAAAGTGCATACAACATTTTACACTTAACAATTGTACAAAACAGATATTAAAAAGTTGTATTTTAGCATTTTAACAATTCTCTGTTAAACAAATGAGCTGAATATTCAACAAGTGCAACATTTCGGGTGATGAATAATATTGGCGGTCTTTCCCTTCCATATTGCAGAACCAAAATTGTGTTAATTTTTCGTATCAATGAATCTGCACGGACATTTCCCAACACAATGTATGTTTTATGTACATGAGAGTCTTCTACTGAACAAAAGAAAAATGTATACAATTGAATGAAATTATAATTTCGTTTATTTTCTGGTAGTACTTCTGAACATTTACTCTGGTTTTTAATTCACCAATATTTTATCTGTGTTTAAAAAAAAGATCGTTTATATAAGCTTAAACATATATTTTTAAATCGCAAATAACAACATACATCTTTATTTGGATGTGCATGCTTACATTCGAAATATGCATTCAATACGAATACAAGCATGCTGTATTTTGGTAATGTAGGTAGCCATATACGTTTAAGATTTATTTTTCAAAACATGTTTGAAACACATAAAATATATTTCCATACGTACGTTTACATCTTTAGCATTCTAGTATATATTAAGTTTCGCATTAATAATAAATTAAACCACACAAACTGATCGGAATGTCAGTACCAAAGATAATATTGTACATACTTTGAAATCGTTATACATACAACACGTCAAAGTCAGATGACGGTTGTTAAATGTGCGTTGTTGTGGTCCGTGAACCAACCCTCGGATTGTCTAGCATAAACACAGTATTTGGATGGAGATGATTATGGCTAGAATTTCGGCTGTGACGCAGTTCGTTATTTGTCCTTCTTCCGGAATTGTCATTTTGCAAGTTCGGCGTATGACTTGTGTTTGCGGTCGGGATGTGTGATTGATGGTCAAATCGTGTCCTCGTGTGGTTGTTTTGTGCTAGGTTAAAATCGTTAAGTCGAGAACCGTTGATCAAACGAAAAAATTCCCTTCTGAATTTTGTTCCACTGAGACAATACAGTAAGAAATTCAGGGAGTTGTTGGTGTACATAAGCATATTAACAACTGCCCACCAGAAATGTAATCTCGCCGTTGTAGAATTATCTGCGTTGAGGTTCCAGTATTTACTGCCGATGATATATATACTTACTGGCAAAGTGGTAACGAGAAAAGCAATGTTGAGCGTGAACAACATTGATGGCATGGACGACTGAGTTGCATGGCGAACTCCCTGTTGCTGGCCACTCGATCGAGGTAACTGCGCAGGTGCAACCGTCGATTTGGTTTTCTTCTGACTGTGCAATACTTTGAACAATATCAAACTGTTTCCTATTACTATAACCGCAAATGGAAAAGCGCAGTACATGCACAAGTCAATCCACGGCCAGACGTTTTCGAAAAAATCTTTGTATTTTTTATCGATTTCATAGCACTTATATTCAAATGGATTTGTGTTTGTGTTGTTTGTAATTTTAAATACCATGCCGTATAACATATGCGAATTTATAGTTAATATGAACACACTTACTGATATCAGCACGGCAACTGCACTCTTTTTGGTACAAATTGTCTTTGCACGATGAGGAAGCCAAGCAGAAACCACTCGTTCCAATGTCACAATTATAAGAATCCAGGCGGAAAAATCAAGAGAACTATAAACCAACCACATGTTAATCTTACACCCCGCCTCACTTATATGTCGAACATCAGTGTTAAACAAGTATATCAACCACTGTCTCAGAAGGCCCGAATACAGAACTATTAAGTCCGAACACGCAAGAACCGTCAATAAAAGTGCCGTAGTTGAGACCCGGATGGAGCGACGAGTGAGGACCAGGATCGATAGACTGTTCCCGATGGTTCCCAGCAAGATGAGTATAGGTGGTACCACATTCCAGATGAGATTACCCGCCTTGTAAAGACTTAGCTGCTTGTAATCGTCGCTCTCCGTTTGGTTAGACAATGGGATTATCCAGTCCATCTTACTGTAAGAAATTAAGTAAGACCGTATAGTCGTTCTCAACTTCGATCTATTTTTTCCTTTGTTTTTTTTGAATGGGTTTAACATCAGTGTCAATTTATGTAGCATACCAATTTTATTAAAGCTGAATTCTAACTATTAAAACTTTAAACGAAAATAATTCAAACAGATTGGATAGTGTACCTATTGTATAAAATAATTGCATACCTTGAAATATCATTGTGTCTAGCAAGTATCTAGTTAATTGGGGAATGACGTTTGTCATTATTACCTGTTTTGCAACCTTGTTTCTATGAAGTTATAATCAGTTAACACGACGTTGCAATTATTCGATATCTAATATCTCACGATCTTAAATGTTATTTACAGAGATGTGGCTTCTGCATGTCCTCGGCACGTGCATTTCGCTCGTAAAACAACAACTTCTGTCGGACATATCTTGAATCAGAATCGTCAACAACGATATACAATAATTTAGTTAGTATTTGCAGACATTGATTGCACTCACATGACTGTGCACACATTGAAATATCTAAGCTCGGTTACTGATTTCCTCATTTGAATTAATCGGTTAAATTAAACATGATAAATCAATAATAATGGATTATTCACAACGAACACACATTGGTTTAACTAAATATGTTTACGTTACTAGTTGAGATGTTTTACAATACAATAACATAAAACATTAACCGCGTATAGCGTTTTTCAAGAGACAACTAAATATGCACTACACTTATTTTGAGTACATGATTATTAAAGAATGAAAGTTTGAAATGGAAAGCCAAAAATACAAATTGTGTACATGGAATACTTTTGACACACTATTCTGATGAGACTTCTATCGTCTTTAAATGTGAACATAGTCGTTACTTGAATATAAATATAGAGTTAACATACATTTTAAATGTAGTTGTTACACGTAATGACATACGTACTGTCTCGAAAATAATACATGTATTATCATCCTTTTCAAATAAGACATATGACCCTGTCTCCATTAAACGATATTTTTATTGGATAACTCAACCAACATAAAGTTGGATTAAAAGCATCCTGCCAACAAAACTATAAACGTTTATTTTGTAAGCTTCTTTTAATATTTTTTAACCGTTGACATTTAACTTACATTAAATTGCAATTCTTACTCTCTTCTTGGCGACCAGAATTGTGATGATCACCTCATGCATTATGTTGGCATTCAACGACTCTCGGTATTATACAGAAGAAGCCTAAAAGACTTGAAAAAGTGGTAAAGCTCAAAGTGATCAATTGTTCTGTTGCATACGTCCCCAAAGCTATTTGGAATACAATACCAATATGAAATCGCTCGCAAAATGTAAGGTTATTGTTTAACCTAAGTGTGTCAATATTTATAACGGGCGATTTCCGTTGTTTGATTAGAAATTGCAAACTTGTATTTAAATTTGTACACACTCGATGACGAAAATGACCAGGGACAACACAACGCAAACCTTTTTTTTCTAAGAAATGCATGGCATTGTACGTGTATATAGATAATTGAATTTATGTTATATGTAAGCATTTTAAACATATTACAAATATTAAAATATACAGTTCGGACATTGTGTAGCTCAATTTGATAATAATACTTCGAAGTAAAACAATAATCTACCACAGGAATCAAAACTGATCTATATTGAAAAATCGAGATTATTTTATGTTGGCAATATGTAGATTTTACAACTACCACTTACCTGATTAACGGATTACCTGATTCTTAGTCCGTGCTATATTTGCCTGAAACAATTCGTAGATAACGAAATCAGAAAACCCTACATACAATGACATAAACAATTATCTTGTACAATTTAATGGTTTACTCTCCTTTATTTTAGCTGCTGTTCATAAAGCATGCGCACATGCAACTCTGTGGGCATATACAATGCGCAATTATAGGGCCACATAGAGACGTAAAATGTCAACAATTAACACAACATTTCACAACGTTTTCATTTAAATAACTACCAGTTGCTTGGTAACAATGTTTCCAAGAAGCTTCAGATTACGCAACCATACACTCATTTTATCTCTCATGTGTTCTCATATAACGAATTTTCCTTGTGAAAATGACATAAACATCGGTGTGAAACATCGATTGTCACAATAGCAATCTCCGATATATAAAAAAGCAATACCACGCCGGGTATGCGAATAATTTGATGACGGATGGCACTTCCTTAACAGAGAACAACAAACGCCACGCGCGAGAGGTAAGTTCCTCATTTTTTTTAAAGTTATATCCCAAAGATTAATTTTTAAGACAAGACATATGATCAAGTTGATAAATGGTATATCCTTTTGTATTGGAAGGACAAAATTCCACGGACATATTGTACATTTTTGCCAAAAAAATAGAAAATTCGGTCGGAAAAACAGCATAAAATGGATGAACAGTAAACATTTGAACAAAATAAACTACTTAGAAATATTGCAATAAATTGTTTGCTATTCCAGCAAGTATAGTTATCACTGTGCTTCAAAAACTGAAATTTTGATAGTATTCAATGAAATATTAACAAAGAAAGAGCATGTTTTAATAGGTGGTAAATATAAAGTTGTAGGCACTTTTATTACCGATAAAGGGCACTTCGGATAACGGAGACTTTCAACAAGTTGGGCACTTTGATAACCGAGTTTATCTTCCACCTGAAATAAATTTATGAATATCATGGCTTTTCTTACCAAATATTTTGAAAATATATTTTCAAAGATGCCATTACTATAAATTTGTAATATAAATATTATAATTGCAATTTTCAAAGAAGATAAAAATGCTTATTTCTGAAAAAATTTATTTAAGCGACGACCGGAAATATTTGTCTACCTAATAAATTCGTTTTTTAGTGGTTAATTAAGATTCAGAGAGATGAGAATACAACGGAGCATGTGAATCAACACAATCGGGTTCAATTTTACTTATAGCAGGGCCCTAGATAACGGTAGTGAATGGGATTTTAGAGGCATATACACCTTTGTTTTCCATAACATGCTATGTCGTTGTTGCTCATTAGAATCGCATCATCAATACGATACTGATGCGTAGCCACATAATTTAAAAGAGAATTAAAAACACACAGGCTTATCTGGGACGACAATTTATGCGCATGCATTAGACCCCCTTTTAAGAGAGCGCGGCTCATATGTTCTCTCTTTGCTACGATAACCACTCGTATGAACAACTGGCTGAATGAAAATTTGAGATAAGCTTCTGAATCCTAATATGTGTCTGAATATGTATGATTATGCGCGTATCTACGTATAATAAAAGACGATATATTTTTGTCGACATTAAAAAAGCTGTCTTACTTATGAGTATTCGATGTTCAATATTAATTAGCCTCGCTCTGTGAAAAGGGGGTAAAATGCATGTTCGTAAATTGTCGTCCCAGATTAGCCTGTGCAGTCCGCCAACTAATCAGGGAAGACACTTTCCGCTTCTATGGTATTTTTCACTAAAAGGAAAGGCTCTTCTTAGCTAATATCTAGTTTAGGCGCAAAGTGCCGTTCCTGATTAGCCTGTGCGGACTGCACAGGCTATTCTGAGACGACACTTCACGCACATGCATTAAACCCCCGTTTCACATAGCGCCTAAAATATGAAACAATAGAACCATGATGGCCATGAAGGCTCAACTGTGCAAATACAAAGAAAACATTGTTATTGCGACATGCTGGATTTTTTTTTTATAAAGATTTATCGTTATTTTTATTTTTAAAAGGAAACATTACATTCGGAAGAACTATAGTTGTCCTTTGCAACGTTTCCAACTGTTTTATATATTGACTCATATACGGTCATAACTATATGGTCATATAGACTGTACTCATCGTGGCTTTTGTTGTTCTCTGTCATCGAAGTGCCATCCGTCATCAAAGTATCCGCATAACCGGCGTGAATACATCTTTTAAGACATTTGTATCACATACAATTTACAAACATTGAAATCTCGCAATTATTGTTTTTATTACACACACATTTAATATGTGATATGATTTAATATGATTACATTTTTTATTGCAATTTTGTTTCTTTGGTGTAATGTTAAAGGGAGTATGGCATGGAACAACTGGATTATTACTGCAATGTTGTTGTGTGTGTGTGTGTTTTTTTCATAAATGCTGTTAACTTAAACATATAAAGTAGCTTAGTCAAACATAATATACAAAAAAATATTACATTTGATTTTAAAACAAATAACGAAAAGTCAGCAAAAGAAAGGTGGTATCTTATTAATGACTAAACAGACATACGAAGAAATGACAGTAGACATCGATATGATGCATGGAAAATAATACTTTTCAACCAATGGATATGCAATATACTCACAAAATGTAAACAAACAAGACCAAACAAACAGGCCATATATTATAAAATATTTTAATTTTATAATGTATAAACTATTTTCTGAATATATATAGCGAATTGTATACGTTGTTATATATTTTCATTTGTTTGCCAAACTCAGATTTTTAAGGAAGTTGCATTATTGGGGCATTGTTTCTTTAAGCCCAAAGTACGATGCTTTTATTCTTATTATAACACAATATGCGTTTTGCGATTAATTTGCGTTGAAAGTCGACATGCGATTAAATCACTGTGAACTTCAAATGCTTAACATAGACTGGCCATAGTCAGTGTCTAAAGATGAATCACGCTTTTAATGTTTTTGTTATATTTTTGGTCGGGCAACTTTAAACTTCAATACAGCTTATTGGTTTTTGTTTCATTCTGTCCTTATGAATACCGATGCATGCACATGGTTGTTATAACAATATGGCAATAAATAAGCCTTAACTGTTATCGAAGTTATATTAACTGGTAAAATGAATGTTTCGTTATCGATCGTTGGCTACTCAGGAGAATAAAGAGTATAACTAAAGAGTGGTGATGTCGTTGGTGCTGTCACTGGATGTGGCAGACAGGGTCATGCTACTTTTATATCACACTTTTGTTGTTTTGTATCCGTACAACGAGAAATATCGACGACATGTTTGAGAATGGTGATTTTCATATCTAATACACAATAATAAGAACAACTGCCAATAAGAAGTTGCAAACTGTTACCATCAATACAACACTTTTCCTTAACTATATCCCTTACCATAACCTTCATTAATGCTCACAGTATATATGCCGAAATAAAACACAAGTTAACCAAACAATACAAACGACGACTATGATAAAAAAATGTGCACTCATAATAATATTTTCACTGCCAATAAGCAAAGAAGCTGAAAGTACAATACAGCTTAAAGGGGTTAAAATTGTCATAGATATGATGAGAAATTCTCCATAGCCATTTGCAAGATCAAACATGACAAAGTCAATTGCCAAATGATGAGCATAGTTCTGCAGCGGAAAATCTCATGTGTATCAGCCATACCCTGGGATTTGTCGTCGCAGTTACTATTAAGATATGACTGAAAGTCACTTGAAATAAAAATGTCTCAAGTATGTATTCATAAGATATCAAACATTTTATTCACATCAATACATGTTTAAACACAGGCTATAGCATTCACGTTAGTTCTTTTCATTTCATCATATTGAGATTTTTTAATTCAAAACTATTGCCGGGATATTCTGTTCTTCTATTTGTTGACATACCTTCGTGTGGTTAACTATGTATAATACAGGGCACTCTAATCATATAACCAGCTTCAATATTTGGGCCATCAACATATTATACGTTGGAACACATTTGTTGACAGTATTGTAGTTATCAACAAGAATGAATTAGCAAGATGTCTGATTCATAAAGCGTTTTACGGCTTTGCTCAAACTGTATTAGTTTTATCCAACTGTCTAAATATTGATATCAATTAAATATTCATGCTATTAATAGAGACTGACACAAACTATGAATCTTATTTTAGGGTGCGTTTTTTGGCATGTAAACGTACATCTGAACTCGATTTTTGCAAAAGTGTTTGCAGCGGAAATATATAATACCAATCAAGTTGGGCAATGTGTTTAGTTAAGGGCATACAAACCAACTGAAATTGTTAAACCTCTACCATTAACGGTTGCAGATTTGTTAAGAATAATACGTTTAACAGCATATATACAAACTATAGAATCAAACATGTGATTAGCGTGTGGCTATGATATTTATTAGTAAAAACATCATTTTCAATGAAAAATAATCATATTTTTACGCAAAATCATCTTTTCTAAACAAATATTTTTTAACTATCAAATATATATATATATAACAAGGTATCCAACTTAAAATGACCCGAATATAGGGTGCATCGCTTTGAACAGCCACTACTTCATCAATTGTGCATATCTTGCATTTTGTTTTACAAATTCTGGGTCAAATTTTAAGAAATAACACGATACACAACTTGCGTGATCGACTCGTCATTGATCTGTCCCGAGCAAAGATATATATGTATATTTGCAGGTCTACACAACCAATACAAATTTATACCGCAGACAAAATTATCTCAAATCAACACCTTATTTTTTATTGCTCATTCGAAGATTTTGTTGTATATACAGGTAATATAGCAGTATTGTGACGTAATGACCTTTTTTTTTTATCTCTAATTAGCATTGGAGATAATAATTTATTTATAGAAAGAACGATTTCATGGTGCGGTCTAATTACAAGTTATTAATTAATTACCCAGACGATTTGTAGTACTGTCAATCCGATAGGCAACAATGCCATTTATTAATTACACTCCTTCGTTAATTAGCTGAACTTTTCCTGTTACTACCGTCTAGTGTATCATGGGTATTTAACCAGTCACTGTTTGTATTAAACAGTAAGTCAGTAGGCGTTAGATAACCGTGCATATAGGTTCATAATTGCTTGATGTCGCGGGAGTGGTCCGTTTATGGTCTCGCGTGTATCTTGTTGATTATAGTATTTTACGAACAATGGACAGCGTTTGTGTTTAAGGTTTGAAGGAGTTTATTATGAATATTTAAAAGTCCCCTATTTGACCCGAACACATACATATCTGTATTGAATTGCATATGAAAGGAGGTTATTTATTTGATAATTATTTTAGAGGAATAGATTGTACCGTTGTCTAGCTCAATTTTGGTCTAGATTTCTTGCAGCGACATTGAACGTAAATCGAATTTGGCTTTTTTAACATTAAGGTATAAAACATACTGCAATTGTTGAACGTATGATCATAACTGTTGCTTTCTTTCTGACGCATTCAAGAAACAAAATTGTTTAGATTCAGCCATTAAAATGCAGCATTCACTCTAGAACTGAACATAATTTTGCAATATTCACTCATTGTATATAATTATCAGAATATAGTATGTGTTCAATGATTGAAAAAAAAATGTCTTATGTAACCGTTTCACGAATATAATTGCAGTTGCTGTAAGGGGCTGAAGTCGACATAACGTTCTTTGCGCAAGAAACTCTCGATTGCAGTGTTAGCTCACCTATTTGCGCAAGAAACTCTCGATTGCAGTGTTAGCTCCCCTATGGGTTTAACGGTTATTATGTGAGCTATGCTCAGTACAAGTAATATCTCTAGGCGGTGGTTGCACGAATACCTGTCAGTAGTGTTTAATATCTCTAGGCGGTGGTTGCAAGAATACCTGTCANCAGATTCATCTCTATTTCTAGGAAAGTACTACCAGTATTTACTTTAGCGGAATCCATTTATCTATTTACTAACAGTGACCTTGACCTTAAACTCGTGCATGCCATATACAACCCTAGCAAGGTCTGGATATAAAGTATGAACATATTCAATTTCATAACAATATAAAATGTATTTTGAGTTATGAAGCAGAAACATTTTTTTCTATATTTACTAAACATGGCCGTTATTTTTCAGAAATTTCAAACACGAGTTGACAAACTTCGCCTTTGGTGTCAATTCAATCTGAAGAATACATGTTTTAAGTTTGAGTGAAATCCCTCAAGTCCAACATGAGAAACTAGCTTAGTAAAAAAAACTTTAACTAGTCTGTAGTGAATTTCTAAATGTCTAAGTGTAAAATGGACCCTAATTTAAACTTGATTTACCAAACTTGGCCCATGGTTTCAACTTAATAAGTTTGATTAAAACCATTAAAGCCATCCCTGATAAACTAGCTTACCGAAAAACTTAAACTTAGCTTGTAAGCAAACGCTTAGGCCGGGCGAGTAGCGTAGCTTGCCATTTCTTCAAACAGTCGAGCTTTAAAAGCCAGTTGACATTCACTAGCTTTCATGGCAGAATTTGTACAGCAGTTTACGTGAGCAGATCAATGATAGAAAACACACACGATTCTGTCATTGTTTTCAAAGAATTGCCCGTCACGTTTTTTTAATGAATGTTTAATTAAATTCAAATGCAGACGAACTACAATAAATTTGGAAATCAACAAAGGCCAAGGCCGTTTGAAGCTCACATACTGAAACATGTGTTAAAATGGGTAATTTACCTTATTTGAGTTTTTTTTGTAGATATAAAAACAGAAAAGTGCACCAAATGTAGCATTACGGACTAAGTATATCAGAGAATATTTATATCATAAAAGTTATACTGCATTCATGAAAGACATTTGATATAATGTTTGAGATACCAGATCATTGGGGCCTCATTCTGGAAAAAAAACGGGCTTAATACATCTGCATGTGTAATTCGCAGAGTCTAATCAGGGACGACAATCTCCGCCTTAACTGGATTTTCACTATGAAGATATTTTCTTTAAACGCAGAAAGTGTAGTTCCTGATTAGCCTGTGCGGACTGCCCATGCGGATCTGGAACGACACTAAAGGCACATGTATTACGCACAGCTTTTACAGAACGATGCTTAACGATTACGCTAATGAGATTTATTTATGTTGGCAGAGCTGAGTCTCGGGAGACTATGCTGATGTGCTCTGTTTATCGCTTCCGGGGGCAACGCCTGCTGTGGCTAAGCAGGACGATGGCGTGGCAGTCCTTGTTGCACAATACGCACACACAGGGGCTTGCAGTCGGGGGAATTTCGGCGCAAGTTTTTGCGCATGCTTCTCTTTCGAGTTGCATGCTCGGATCTGCTTGCCTAAGCTGCCTCTGTGTAATGACTGTCGCCAGGCATCAAGCAAGAGTCTCCCAGGTGTCTGTTGCGATGACGCAGGCTTTGAAATCCCTCTTGAAGGCATCCTTGTATCTGAGGGCTGGGCGACCTGGGCGACCCACGGGTCGCGTGCTTGTTGCAAGCTGGCTGTACATGAGGCCCTTTGGTAGGCGCCCATCCTATATTCGGCGCATGTGACCAAGCCAGCGGAGGCGACGTTGAGTTAGAAGGGCATACATGCTTGGAATCACAGCACGTTCTAGTATGTCACTGTGCGGGACACGATCCTGTCATTTTATCTCCAAAATGCGCTTTAGGCACCGTATGTGGAAGGTGTTGTGGCGGCGTTCATGTCGCATGAGGGTCGTCCTGGCTGCAGCAATGCTGTACGCAGGGTGCAGAAGGCACAGGCCTGGTACACCCAGGTCTTGGTTTTCTCATTAGTAGCTTTTTTCCGCGGATTCTCTTAGCCAGTCTGTCCATAGAAGATGAAGCCTTTATGATGCGTTTGCTAAGCTCGGTATCAATGGACATGTTTCCGCTGATGGTGGACTCAAGGTAGGTGATTTATTTGACCACCTCCAGGATAAAGTCCACGATCCTGATGCAGGTTACGTTGTTGGCATCCTGATCAATGATGACAGTATACTCAAAGTAGTACATGCCTTAGCGAAGAGGTCTAAGAGTCTCTGCATGGCCTCTACTGTATTCTTGGCAATGGCAGCAAAGTCCGCAAACAGCATCTCTCTGACGAGGACTTCGGTAATTTTTGTTCTGGCCCGTAAGCGAGCGAGGTTGAACAATTTCCCATCTGACCTGGTGTGAATGTAGATGCCATCAGTGGGCGACTCAACGGCATACTTCAGCAGCACCGAGAAGAAGATGCCAAGCAAGGTAGGTGCGAGCACGCAAACCTGCTTGACGCCGCTACTGATGGGGAATGGCTCCGAGAATTACTCGACATATAAACGACAGTTCCTTTCATCAGGGGTGTCAATTGGCCGAAATCTAAAATCCTAAAAATAAGCCTAGAATTTGGGGGCCAGAGTCAAAAGAGTTTTAATTATTCATTAAATTATGTTTCTTTTGTAAACAATATGCAAAAGGTCAATAATTTGTGTTTTAAATGACTTTTTGTGACAAGAACGCTTAAAATAACCAAAAACAAACTCTGATTTATANTGCATCATCCCCCGTCTTTTAGCAAGAGAAGGCGATGCTGCCCTAACTGAGGTGTAGGTATGATCTCGGTGCTTTTGACATGGCTTTGCTCTAGTTCGTGGCACACCGGATGGGACAACGAACCCGTTAACAGCATAGTAAAACTCAGTGAAATGACATACGGTCCGATCTTGAACACTTGGTTTTGTAGCTGCCGCTTAAGTCGCACTGTCGTAGCGGAAATGCTGCTGGCAGTGAATTCTTGCAGCTGCATTTCTTACGGTCATATAGCTTGTTGTTAATGAAGAGATAATCACGTATGATTTGGCTCGCTTGCCTTTCTGTCTTGCTTGCTTCGTGATAGGTATCATGCTTTGACGTTGGTCTTTCAATTCCCGTGGGTATTGGTCTGTCATATTGAAATCAGTTTGGCACGTTTAAATGATTTCAAGAAGAACAAGCCTAAAAAAGAATAGAGTTATAAGTATAGCGGTTAATTTGTTTATGACGCTGAAATTTAGTGGTTGATTATAAACATCCCGTTAAGCCGGTTTGTAGTATCCTGATCAGTGCATGATAAAGTAAACTCTCCTTAATGAAAACAAGGCGGTTGCTTATAAGTGCATGTATCATATCATGCTTGTAAACTTTGTTTATTCATTATAAATAATGTATTATAAATCATTACTTATAATTACAATTTGACTAATTGTTATGTTCACTATGTTTAACATATGACATGTATACTATATCAGATGCCACTCTTTTCACACACTATTTAAGTACTTCAAACAATTTAAAACGGAGTGAAAACAACTTGCTCTGTTTTACTCTTTGAGGATTTGTTCTGAAGTGTTGAACTTATATTTTCGAAATGCGCTAAGATTTCAACACTTTTTTCGCACTTTTTGTTTTAAAAGGGTGGAAAAGCTACATATATAAAGTTATCTGAATTATAAAAGAAAATTTCAAGTCAGGTTGAAAACAACTATTATGAAAATTACAAAAACAAATTATGAGAATTACAAAAGCCAATTATGACAGTAACAAAGGAAAAACGACGACATTTCCAGTTAGTATAAACAATTAAAGTATGTATTAATTGCACTAACAGATGCGAAAGGCATAAAAAGACAATATCATTTAAGTAACGGTACAGTATAAATAGTATTTGTAACAAGTTGTGAAGACAACATCAATAATAGATGAAAAAGATGCACATATGCAACACATATACAGTTTTCTTTACAATACAACTCATTGGCATTTATTGTAAGAGGTTGCAAAAAGAACAACACTAATCAAATTTAAATGAGTAGTTGTGAGACAATAGAACTGAATAATTCCCAATCGATGTCAAATGATTCTAAGTTAATTGTTTTTAAATTGATATTTTTCTTTATTTATCATATTCATAATTAATGTATTTCTTGGCTCCTGTTACGCTTGGAATGCATTTATTCATTTAACACTTGTAGATGCATAGTTTTATAAACAAAATAATATTATTTATGGCGCTAGCAGACTTTGTTACATATTCAAGGAGAAAAAATGATGAAAGGAAAAACATGTGCTGGTATTATTTCGTCAATAATTACTTTAGATATTTGACATTACCAGAATAAATGTTCTAAAGTTTCATCACTTAGTTTGCAAAAAGAACATAATGGATCATCAGTTATTGTCATTGTATTCAAAATACAATTTGTTCCAAGTATCCTGTGAATTATTCTGCATCGGAATCACTGAACCTTTGTATTATTGGTTGTTAAAAAGGTTAGCTCAAATATGCAATTCCAATCTTTTTCATTAATTAAGGCATTAAGTTAAGAACACCATTTTTCTTTTTCTGATGGCTATTAAAAATGGTGTATAGTTTTTTTTGCTCCAGATTCTTTGTTCAGTTTAATTTGTAATAATGGGGACGAAAAGGGTTTGATAATTTGTTGGGTGGGACAAGATATATAATATTTTTTTCATTAATTTATCTTTTGCTCTTGTCACCTCTGTATAACGAAGGCGTATGTTCAAATAATATATTCTATTTAATTCATCAACAGTAATAACGGTTCCATTTTTTAAGACATCACCTATACAATTATTTCCAGCAACAAATTAGGATTATAAAAAAGTGGGTAATACAAGAACTCTTATGTGTTTACTTCTAATTTACCACAACAAGTGAGAGGCTTTTTAAAACATCTACCCATATAGGGATTGAAATTATGTTAGATATATTTAAAGCATAATTATAGCTGCAATTAAACAGTTTATAAGTATCAAAATACAGTTTTGTGATATCTATGCAGTTTTCCCTAAAGAAATTAATTTTGTGTAACCATGTAAGTTACACTGCTGGAATAAATGCATCCAAATTTATCATTTTTAAACCACCTTCACAAAATGTCTTTTCTAGTGTTGAAAACATTATTTTACTGTGCCAATTCCCAACACAACTCAGGATAGAAGATTGTACGTAATTTAAAATGGTATTGGGTGGGTTGGGCAGTGATATGAACCCGTGATTGAATAATGACACAATAAGTGTTTTCACAATTACAATCTTTTCAATTGGTATAAACATATTTATTCTAGAATATTTTTACAAGATAGGTAACAAACATCTGAAGGTTATAGGATTGGACCGGTAGAAAAGCTAGAAGGGTTCCTTTCCTCAGTAATATATTTACAATCATAGTGACGGTAATTTGCATTTTAAACATTTAACAGAAAAAACAATGAATAACATTTCGAGATTAAACAAATATGTGAGTATAATTGGAATTAAAATTGTTAAAATAATGTATTTAAAAAAACAAAAGTACAATAAAAGCATTATTTATAAGAAAAGAACATGTTAAAACACAGAGAACCGATAGTTATACCATTCTGAACCTTCCAGAGCCTTCGATGAAACTATGAACTGCATCAAACTCAGCGAAATTATCTATACGGAAAGATTATCATCTCCATACAATAATGTGCGCAGTGATATATCCGTGTATTGTTCTTTAGTTCTCACTAAAAAGTTAATCTTAACGTTGCATGAAGTCGACAGACCAGTAAAAAGTGAGTTGTGTCTTATTCTTCTTTCGCATTAACAAAGTGGCGATGGAACTAGATTTCTATCATTTAAATGTTTATTAAGAGCACGACAGTTAGTTCTTAGACGCGTGTGCACCACTTGTTGCCTTCATTTACCATATCAAAACTTTATTTTTTTACTACGATGTTTGTTGCGATCGAGGGCCATATTAAAATCAGATATGTTATCAACAAGCTTTTTTTCAAATTTTCCAGTTCTTCAATATTCTCATCTGAAGTTTTCTTCCAACTCTTTTATTGTTTTTAATAATTTGCTTTCTATAAGGTGTGTTCCCCTTTTTTATATAAGACCCATAGGAAATAGAGTTGCCCCTTAATTCTATAAGCAGAGTGTCTAAAAAAAGTTGATCACTTATTGTAAACTGTATTTTACTTTCAGGAATTTCGTTTATATTTTGATGATTTTAAATGGGTAGTACATATTGAATTTTAATATCATCAATTTATTTGTTTATTTCATGTACATACACAATGTCTGACAGATGAGAATAATTATGTTTTCCAAAGACCTGGTTTATGAGAAAAATGGCTAAAAGTTAAGTTTAAAGTAATGATTCAGTGATCAGAGTGAAGGCTTGGTGCAATTGCAGTTGATTAAAAATATTAAAAGAAATCAGATGTGATACAAACAAGATCCAGCCGAGCCTGTTGTATTGGATTTGTTCTTCGCCGGGTATTTTTTTTTTTGACGGTTATGTTGACGGAAAAGATCAACAAGATTGTAGCATTTAATTAATTTTAGGACTTGATTTAGAGCCTTAGGATTATTTACATTTTTGTTATTTTTAAGTAGTCTAATACAGTTTCTATAACTAAGTAAATATTACCACATATACATGTAATAAAAGCCTCATTTTCAAGTCTTTCAATAACTTCAAAGATATCAGTAAAAAAAAGTCAGTTCTTTGCCCATATAAAGTAAGCAAGGTAAAGCGATATCCGCTAACAGAAATGTCAAGTGCAAGAAAATTACCATTGGAATCAGAAACAGCGTTGTGAATTTAATAAGCTGTGCAGTTAGTTATGAAAATACCCGTTCCCGTAGAATTTGATGAACAATAGCTTAAAAGGCATTCAGATCCCCATTCGGAATAAATGGAAGTGTACATATCAGGGGTGAAATGTGTGTCCTGCAGACAATATATATTAGCAATTAATTAGTTTAAGAAATAAAAAACTGTTAGCCGCTTAAATTTCCCATTTAATCCTCTAGAGTTTTAAGAAACAATAATCAGATGGCTAGTCATTTGGTAAAGATAGATGCAATAATAACAAATTCAAATCCCATGCCATTTGTTGTAATATGAATCAGTACGGTAATTCTACTGGACAGATTTCAACACTTACAAACATAAATATAAAACAAAAAATGGGTATACAAAAACATGAATATTCCATAGAAATGAAGAAGTAAAAAGAAATAATAACACAAGTGAGAAAAAAAACACTGGTCCCCAATTAAGGCATAACNATAGAGACATAACAAAAGGGCGCATTTCCGTACACTGAAAATACACAAACATTCAGAATGACATACGAGAGGGAGCGACAAAGAGAAAAAAAACACGCGTGAAGAATTATAATTATAATTAAAATAACTTGTGTATATAATACTTGAGTATTTATATACTAATACAGATTCCCAACAAGTTATCTTATTTGCTAGGAAACAATATGTATACAGATAAAATATGAATAACCATATATTAAACAAGTTTCTACATTATATCTTATTTGACAGTAAAACAGACGGAAGAGGAAAAGAACATTATTTTCGAACATTTAAATTTTGAATCGGAATAATGTTATGAACTTTATTTCTAGTTGTCATTAGTAAGAGTATCCTATTCATGGTTAAACAAATTAAACGCTTCCGGCGAAAACAAAAAAGGAAGCAGTATCAATTGTTTAATTGTTCAGCAACAGCTCGTATCCATTACGTAATGGAGCAAACATTAGGAATGTGACAGCTCGCACAACTTCATACTCAAACTCATTCGTACCCTCCGCAATAACAGAATGGAACAATCTCCCACTAGAAACACGTAATGCTGATTCTCTTCACTCGTTTAAAATGCTCCTTTCTAGCGATACTACTAAACCTAATTTACTTTACTACTATGGCGAGAGACGCTAACAAATGCTCCATTCTAGACTCAGAACTCATTGTAGTTCATTAAATCAAGACCTTTATATGTGCAATATTGTTCAGTCACCCTTATGTATGTGTGGAGCTATTGAAACTGTACATCATTATTTTTTCGAATGCGACCGTTACATACAATACCGAGAAGTGCTCATTAATGCAATTACCCCTTTAGCACCTACAACTCTATACACATTATTGTATTGAGACGAAAGTATTGACTTTCAAAAAAACACTCGTATTTTTGATGCAGTTCACACGAATATTAAGCATAGTAAACGCTTTGATACCTAGTTATCTGTCACATCAGAAAATCAAAACATCAAAAGACCAAAATACAAAACAATCTAAAATAACAAACCTCTTTCATACCTCTGTTTGTGTTCCACACTATAGCGGAACGTTCCATAACCTCCCCTCGTCCGATTCAGGACTCAATGTCATTGTTCGTTACTACTAATTGCATTACAGATTGTATTGTATATTAACATTTTGTTTTCCTTTTATATTACAATTTTCTTTCTTTTGTTTAAAATGCCTTATCGTATGTTTAAATGACTACCACCATTTGAACTGTAAAGTTACATTTCTGCAAAAACTATGTACGGAGAAGAACTAAACAAGACTTGGTCTTTCATTCTCATCCGTTTTCAGAACATGTACATCAATTGTTACTACGTATGTATACTTTGTATATAATATGCTTGTTCCTGAAATAAAATATGTTTAAACTAATTGTTTTGATGGGATGAGTAAACATAATAATAACGATATTCAAGTACTGTTATGAGCCTTTAAATTCCTGTTTATGTTCCCTTCTTCACCGAAGGATAACAACATTGGGGGAAAATGAACTACACCATTTCGATATGTATACAACAATGGACACATTTGAGAAAACACACTAGCATAAGGAGATTGTTATTTGATAAGTTATATGTATACATATATATGGGTATAAGTCGTTGTCAACTTTAAAAAAAAAAAAACAACACCAAATATATCGTATTTGCAAACCCAGTTACGTGAGCAAAAAACCAACTAAACAATTCCGATATGTATACAGCAAGGAACACATTAGAGAAAACACACTAGGCTTAAGAGATTATCATAAGTTATATGTTTACACAATTGGGAAAAAGTTGTTGTCAACATTAGTGAAAAACAAACAACATCAAAGACAACGGCAAACACAGTTACATGAAGTTACTTCGCACTCTTTAAATCTCAATGATATCGTCATTTTACACAAATCAATTGTCTCATCTAAAACGTCGCTCTGTATATTCATTGGAAAACTTGTGTAAGACTTGTTCTTCTTCACGGCTTTGCCTGTGATTTCCCTAAACTGTACATGTTTTTGTACATGAGAGTCTTCTACTTAACAAAACAAAAATAATTGCTATTGAATGAAATTATAATTTTCCGGTCGTATTTTTTAACTTTTATTCTAGTTTTTTATTCATAAATATGTTATCTGTTTTTGTTTTTTTAAAAGATTGTTTATATAAGCGTTAACCTATTGTAATCGTTAATAACGACATACGAACATCTGTATTGACATCTGCATATTTAAATTCAAAATATGCATTCAATATGAATACAAGCATGCTTTATTTTGGAACTGTAAATAGCCACATACGTTTAAGATTCATTATTTACAAGATAGTTATAGAAAAAAAAAATATTTTCATACAAACGTTTGAATATTAAGCATACTTTTATCTTAAGTTTCGCATTAATACAAAAACTGAAACACAACTATTTAACAAGAATGTTAGTTCGACAGATTATAAATTATATCAAATCTTTCATGTTAATACATATAACACATATGGCAGTTGTTAAATGTCCGTTGTAGTCGTCCGTGAACCAACACTCTGATTGTGTACCTTAAACACAGTATTTGGGTGTAGATGATTCGGCATGGACTTTCGGTTGGGACGCAGTTCGTTATTTGTTCTTCTTTCGGTATTGCTATTTTGCAAGTTCGACAAATGACTAGACCGTGCCGTCGGGTTGAGTGATTAGTTCTCAGACAGTGTCCTCGTGTGGTTGTTTTGTGCCAGATTAAAATCGCTCAGTCGAGAACCTTTTTTTCCAGTTTATAAAACGAAGAAATTCCGTTCTGAATTTGGTTCCACTGAGACAGTACAGTAAGAAATTCAGGGAGTTGTTGGTGTACATAAGCATGTTAGCAACTGCCCACCAGAAATCCAGTTTCGCCTTTTGAGCATCATCTGGATCATTGGTCCAGTATGCTTTGCCGATGAGATATATACTTACTGGCGAAGTTGTTATGAGGAAAACAATGTTTAGTGTGAACAGCATTGCTGTCATGGATGACTGTTTCGCAAGGCGAATTCCCTGTTGCTGCCCATGCGATCGAGGTGGCTGCGTGGGTGCAACCGTCGATTTGGTTTTCTTGTGACTGTGTAATACTTTGAACAATATCAAACCGTTTCCTATTACTATAAACACAAATGGAATAGCGCAGTACACGCACAAGTCAATCCACGGCCAGACGTTTTCGAAAAAATCTGTGTATTTTTGATCGATTTCATAGCACTTATATTCAAATGGAATTGTGTTTGTGTCGTTTTTAATGTTAAACACCATGCCGTATAAGATATGCGAATTTAAAATTAATATGAACACACCTACTGCTATCAGAATGGCAACTGCAGTCTTTTTTGTACACACCGCCTTAGCACGATGAGGCAGCCAAGAAAAAAACACTCGTTCCAATGTCACAATGATAAGAATCCAGGCGGAAAAATCTAGAGAACTATACACCAACCATATGTTAATCTTACATCCCGCCTTACTAAGTTCTCGAACGTCAGTTTCAAAAAGATATATCAACCACTGTCGCAAAAGGCCTGAAAACAGAACAAGTAAGTCCGTGCATGCTAGAACCGTCAATAAAAGTGCCGTAGTGGAGACCCGGATGGAGCTACGAGTGAAGACCAGGATTGAGAGACTATTCCCGATGGTTCCCAGCAAGATGAGTATAGGGGGCACCACCTTCCAGATGAGGATAGCCGCCTTGTAAAGACCTAGCTGCTTATAAAAGTCGCTCTCCGTTTGGTTAGACATTCGTTTTATTTTACTACAAATAATTAAGTTAAGTCCATATTTTCGTACTCAAGTTTGATGTATTTGTTCCTATACTATTTTGAACGGGTTTAATATCAGTGTACAATTCCTTTCAATAGTGTGTTTATTCCCGTTCGATGAATGAAAATAATAATCCTAATGATTTAAGTTTATTTTTTGTTTTTCTCATTCATATTACACTCGTATCATTGTGATAAGTATTGGTGAGGCTCATCAACTTTGCAGCACATGAAAATTATGGTAGACTTTGTAATCGAACTGACAATTCAAGTGAGCTGTCAATTCATTTAATCCTCTGTATAATTCACAATCATTAATAAATGTACGTGATACAAAATTCATATGAACGTCTCGGAACTGTCTTCGTCTGATACATTAACACTCTGTCATCAGCGTCAATTATCTGCAATTGAAAGGGAAAACGTATATGCTACAACATATCATGTACAATACAATTATACTAGTAGTATCAGCCTGTAACTGATTTTAACAACGTAACCATACTGTAATTTTATTTGTTTGTTTGTACTTAAATTAATATGGTTGGTCTATTTCATTGCAAGCGAGGATAAATAACTAATTCGTACATAAGTATAAGTTTAAATTAATAATAAATAAGTTGACATTCAGAAATGAAAATGAATAAAGTGCTTTTAAAACAAGCATGGTATTAGTGCGGATCACAATAGCTAAGTGAGTAAAACGGATTCCAGCTTGATTTGTTATAAACATATATTTTGTTCATTTAGCCCGAGTTCGAAACCCCCACAGATATATGTATATATTGCGTCATAAAGGAGTTTCATAGTTTATTGTCTAGTCCATGACATGTACAATATAATAATACATAAAATAACACAATTTACAAACATACATGGCCAATCTTATAGATTTGTAAAAGACATTTAAGTGTGTAATATTACACTTAAAACTATTGCTTTTTTCTTTTTACAAATACATGTTTCATAGAC
This sequence comes from Dreissena rostriformis, assembly GCA_007657795.1. Classification (NCBI taxonomy): domain Eukaryota; kingdom Metazoa; phylum Mollusca; class Bivalvia; order Myida; family Dreissenidae; genus Dreissena; species Dreissena rostriformis. Next base: position 64,351 of record VMBQ01000101.1, read on the forward strand.
ATACATCATAAAAAAAAACATATTGCCCCTGTTAACCTTATGTTAAACACCTGTAATAAAATATTGAAGTTGATAAAACACTGGTGATTGTAAAACTGGGTACTAATGCGCATAGTGAAAAATGATGTAAAAGAGCGACTACCTAAGTGAACTGGTTAACAGTGGCATTCTGTATTTTAATAAAACAGTTATTTAGGATGGTAAAATAATAAGAAACAATTGTGTAATAAACCACTAATTACATTAAAACCTAAAGAACTATAATTGAGCGTTAAAGAGAATTTATCATCTTTAATCCTATATAATAGATTTTATACACAAAGACGCTCAATATACCATCAACTTATGACTAGAATTTCTTACTATACACAAGTACATTATATAACAAAGATAATAAATATACTATCGCTGCTATTTACATAAAATAAGCAACACTACTACTTATTTACACATGTAGAACTGTCTTCTTTGTAAAATTAAAAAGCAGGTTTTGGCTAAAATTCTTGTTAATCCTTCATTGATAAAAAGGGATTTCAGCTTATCGCTATTCGACATGTTCATAAAATTTGGAGTAGAAACAACAGCTTTTTCCACAAGATTATATCTGATATCATTATACATGCTACATTCTAATAATACATGACATTCATTTTCAATTGTATTATCTCTACAAAATGGGCAGAAGCGTCTGTCAGCCGGCAGTCCTTCATACCTGCCTGTCTCGAGGCGAATCGGAGCAACACCACATCTAAATTTACACAGGGCCGATCTATGACTCTTAGGGATTATTAACTTGCAATNGAAGAGGAAAAGAGCATTATTTTCGAACATTTAAATTTTGAATCGGAATAATGTTATGAACTTTATTTCTAGTTGTCATTAGTATTGAGTATCCTATTCATGGTTTATACAATTTAACGCGTCCCGCGAAAAAAAAGGAAGCAGTATCAATTGTTTTGATGGGATTAGTAAACATAATAATAACAATTAAGTTAAGTACTGTTATGAGCCTTTAAATTCCTGTTTATGTTCCCTTCTTCATTGAAGAAGAACAACATTGGGGAAAAATGAACTACAATATTTCGATCTGTATACAACAATAAACGCATTAGAGAAAACACACAAGCATAAGGCGATTGTCATAAGTTATATGTATACATATATGGTTATAAATCGTTGTCAACATTTTTGAAAAACAAACAACACAAAAGACATCGTATTGACAAACCCAGTTACGTAAGCCAAACACAAACTACACCAAAGACATCGTATTGACAAACCCAGTTACGTAAGCCAAAAACAAACTACACCAAAGACATCGTATTTACAAACCCAGTTACGTAAGCCAAAAACAAACTACACCAAAGACATCGTATTGACAAACCCAGTTACGTAAGCCAAAAACAAACTACACAATTCCGTTATGTATTCAGCAAGGAACACATTAGAGAAAACACACTAGGTTAAAGAGATTTGCATTAGTTATATGTATACACCAATGGGTAAAAGTTGTTGTCAACATTAGTGAAAAACAAACAACATAAAAAAAACGGCAAACAAAGTTACACGAAGTTACTTCGCACTCTTTTAATCTCAATTGTATCGTCATTTTACAAAAATCAATGGTCTCATCTAAAACGTGGCTTTGTATATTCATTGGATAACTGGTAAGACTTTTTTCTATATCATGGCTATGCCTGGGATTTTTCTAAACTGTACATGTTTTTGTACATGAGAATCTTCTACTGAACAAAACAAAAATAGTTGCTTTTGAATGAAATTATAATTTCGATTTTTTACGGTCGTATTTCTTAACTTTTATTCTAGTTTTCAATTCAAAAATATTTTATCTGTTTTGAAAAAAGATTGTTTATGTATGCTTAAACATATTTTAATTGTAAATCCCGACATAAGAACATCTTTATTGGCATTTGCATGTTTAAAATCAAAATATGCATTCATTATAAATACAAGCATGTTGTATTTTGGCTATGTAAATACCCATATACATTTAAGATTCATTATTTACAGGATTGTTACAGAACAATGTATAGAGAATATAATGTGAGTTTTGGATAAAGATCAAGTTTATCACGCGAGGCTCAGAACCTTGGTAGCGCGAGGCTTGCCGAGCACTACGATGGTTCGAGCCGAGCATGATAATTTATAAAACAAACTGAAACACAACCATTTTACAAGAATGCCAGTTCAACAGATTATAAAATATATACTTCCAAATCGTTCGTGTTTATAGCCATTACACTTCAAAGTCAGATGACGGTTGTTAAATGTCCGTTGTAGTGGTCCGTGAAGCAACCCTCTGCTTGTCTCGCATAAACAACGTATTTGGGTGTAGATAATTTGAGCTAAAATTCCGGCTGTTACGCAGTTCGTTATTGTTTCTGTTTCTGGCATTTATATTTTGCAAGTTCGGCGAATGACTATGACTTACGGTCGGGATGTGTGATTGATAACCAAATCGTGTTCTCGTGTAGTCGGTTTGTGCCAGGTTAAAATCGCTCATTCGAGAACTGTTTTTCCAGTTTATCAAACGAAGAAATTTCCTTCTGAATTTGGTTCCACTGAGACAGTACAGTAAGAAATTCAGTGAGTTGTTGGTGTACATAAACATATTAACAATTGACCACAAGAACTCTAGTTGCGCCGTTTTAGAATCATCATTGTCATCGGTCAAGTATGGATTACTGATGATATATATTCTTACCGGCGAAGTGGTCACGAGAAAAACAATGTTTAGTGTGAAAAGCATTGCTGTCATTGACGATTGTTTCGCATGGCGAATTTCCTGCTGCCGGCCACGCGATTGAGGTGACTGCATAGGTGCAACCGTAGATTTGGTTTTCTTCTGACTGTGTAATACTTTAAGCAATATCATAGCGTTTCCTATTACTATAAACGTAAATGGGACAGCGCAGTTCACGCACAAGTTAATCCACGGCCAGACTTGAGTAAGAAAATGTTTGTACTTTTGATCGATTGGAGTGCACTTTTGTTCAATTAGGTTTTCGTTTGTGTCGTTTGTAACTGTAAACACCATGCCGTATAACATATGCGAATTTATAACTAATATGAACACACCTACTGCTATCAGAATGGCAACTGCAGTCTTTTTTGTACACACTGTCCTAGCGCGATGTGGCAGCCAAGAAGAAACCACTCGTTCCAATGTCACAATGATAAGAATCCAGGCGGAAAAATCAAGAGAACTATACACCAACCACAAGTTAATCTTACATCCCGCCTCACTCACTTCTCGAACGTCAGTTTCAAAAAGATATATCAACCACTGTCTCAGAAGGCCTGAATACAGAACAAGTAAGTCCGTGCACGCAAGAACCGTCAAGAAAAGTGCCGTAGTGGAGTCCCGGATGGAGCGACGAGTGAGGACCAGGATTGAGAGACTGTTCCCGATGGTGCCCAGCAAGATGAGTATAGGGGGCACCACCTTCCAGATAAGGATACCCGCCTTGTACAGACCTAGCTGCTTATAAAAGTCGCTCTCCGTTTGGTTAGACATTCGTGATATCTTATTACAAATAATTAAGTTAAGTCCATATTGTCGTACTCAATTTTGATGTATTTGTTCCTATACTATGTTGAACGGGTTTACTATCAGTCTACAATTCCTTTCAATAGTGTGTTTATTCCCGTTCGATGAATAAACATAATAATCCTAACGATTTAAGTTTTTTTTTTGTTTTTTTTTCTCATTCATAATACAATGTTATCATTGTGATAAGTATGGGTGAGGCTCATCAACTTTACAGCATGTGGAAATTATGGTAGACTTTGTAATTGAACTGATGATGCAACTGAGCAGTCAAGTCATTTAATCCTCTGTATAATTCACAATCATGAATTAATCTACGTTATACAAAATCTATATGAACGTCTCTGAACTGTCTCCGTCTGATACAATAACACTCTGTCATCAGCGTCAATTATCTGCAATTGAAAGGGAAAAATTATATGCTGCATATACATCAAGTACATTAACATAATACTAGTAATATCAGCCTGTGACTGATTTTACAACGTAATCATACTGTAATTTTAAATGTGTGTTTGTATATAAATTAATATTGTTGGTCCATTTAATTGCTAACGAGGATTGATATCTAATAAGTATATAAGTATAAGTTATGATTTGTTATAAACATATATTGTGTTCAGTTCGAATCTCACAACGATAGTTTCAAAGAGATTTTGTCTTTGAAAACTATCAACACACCTAAATCACCTTACTTAATTTTATCCTTGATATTGATCTGATTTTGGACTTGAACAGAAGGTCCACAGCTTTGGTTGACCGAAAATGACCCGTTGCGTCACACATCAATGATGTTCAATTCAAAGCTATGCTAATTTTACGAATGATGTCTTTGAACACTTTCACCACATCATCTGTTCGCTTGTTTACCTTGACATTGACCTACTTTTTGACTCATTCTTAATGTGCCGATTACTTTTTTATTGTATTTGTTTATTATTAGATTTGTGTACGAATGGCATTTGTATTTTTAAACACAATTTACACGCAAATACAAATAAAACGTGTTATATAACAAATAGTATACCGTCGTTAAATTAAAACACACACAAACATGTATAAATATAAAACATAATTAATGCAAGAAGCTCTACTATTCAGTATTAAAATCTATAAGATTGTCCTGGTTATAAATCTTCCTAAACTTTTGCCAACGAAAAAAGAAAAGATATATTGCATTAAGAATGGTGCCCTAAATCATATTGCCTCTTTAATGGGTAGGGTGGACGATGACAGATTGAAGACGATACCAACTTCCGGTTTCCTTTACCGCGTGTGCATATTCGTGCTTTGCGCACTAAACATCATGGATACGTACAGAACGATTGAAACATAATTAAATGGTATAAGATGACTTCTTGTTAAACAATTAATTGTATCAACTATGCGTTTGAAAACGTGTATATAAAACTCTTGCACCTACATGATTTATATTGATAAAAAACTAACATGATTAAACGCATTAAGTAATAGCAATACAAACGAATAATAGAACAAAATCAATACCAAAATCATATCTGTACAATTTATTACACAAGGCAGTAGCGATATACATAATAACATACAGTTCGACATCTATATCAATCAGAAAATTGCAGACTACAATTATAATGATATATGATAAACAAATGTTCCAAATTGTTTGTAAGGTTTCTATTAGATCTTTATTGACAACAATTATCACCTCAATGTTTAGCTTTTTCTGAATATATGTATTATTATGATTAATATTGGGTATGCTGTACTGATACTTATTTCTCAAAATATAAACAATAATTGCCAATAATATGATACAAATAACAATTTGTGGCATTTTATAATTACGAACGGAACGTTACAGAAGCTTATATGTTCATAATCAGAAATGCACGACAATTTTGCAATTTGTACGATATACACTTTTAAACCGTTCGTAAATGGTTTGAATTACAAGACATTCCCAAAACCTATGAATATTTGAATCTACTGATATTCTACAACATTTTGGAATGTGTTGAACCACACAGCGGTAAATAATTATTGTTTGTATAAGATATTTATACTGGAAAGTTCTAAGCTTGGTGTCATGTGTCAATCTAAAAGTTGAATAAACAATCGATTCTCATTTTTAATTGCCTTAATTGGATATATTTGCTTTGTCAGTACGAGTTTTTGGTATACTAATTTGCAGACTTTAGTTGACTCTGTAATTGATGAAAATAAATATTCCGGCGTTTGATAATTTACGTTTCCATCTTTAAGCTGTTCTGTCCAATCTAATGGCACCCTTTTAATGGGATTATTGTATTTCAGAAAAGTACTGGTATTTAACCCGTACACGTTGTGTAATTGCTCAAAACTATAAAATTGCCTTGCTCTTTAGTTGTTTATTTGTTGTACATGATTGACTCTTTTAATATGCCATCCTTTGTAAAAAAATAAACACAGAAATTATTTTTTGTCCGCTATTTGTGAGGTTTCTTTAGCGTTAATCTAATTCCAGACCTTTAATATGTTCTTTAAGTACAATGATCAGGTTTAATGTGATGGTTAAAATGAAATTATTACCATAGCTTTCCAGAAAAGTACTGTAAACTTTCAACCATTCACAAAGCTTTTTAAATCTATTATTTTGTAACCGCCATTTTTATAATCGTTTAAGTAAACATATAAGGTTTGTCATTCCATATAAATTTAAACATAGGTAATTTTAAAGTTTTAATTTAACTTCCATATTATCTTTCAAAAACTGGTAATGGGTATATTAGTTTTGGCAAAGCAAAGGTTTTGATATCTGTGATTTTTTCTACTTGTTAAAGGATCCATGTTCTTCATTTATGTTAACAGTGTTACAATTCCTTAATTTTATGACATAAATTGTGTTCAACCGTTACATTCGTACTGTTGTATATTTTTTTTCCAGGTGTGGTCGCGCGTTCACTGTCCGAATCAAAATTTGTATGTAAAAACCAAACTATTTAAAATTTAAAACAAGGTAACTATAAATATTGTATGGTGTTCCTTTAACATAGAATTAGTGCTTATAAATAAATTCCTAGACATATCGTTGTGTTTATCTAGTATCTAGTAGTTTATTGGAAATGAATTTATGTTTGTCATGCTCACCTGTTGCTTTGACAACCTTGTTTCTATGGAGTTAACGAGTTTACGCGAAGTTGCAATTATTCGATATCTGATTTCTTATGATGATGGAAAAGTGACATGGCTCCTCCGAACAAGTATTTCGCTCGTGAACAAACAACAACTTCAGTTTGAATACTAGTACCTTTACTCAGAATTATCATCTACGATGTGTACTATGCAGAAAGTATTTTCAGACAATAAACTCATATGATATGGCTGAGTATTAATTGAAATATTTTATTTGAGGTACTGATTACCTAATTTGAAATTATTGGTGAAATGAAACATGATCAAACGATAATAATGGTTAATGAACATAGAACAAACATTGGTTGAACAAACATATGCGTGACTGTTTTTAAATGTATTACAATAACATCAAACATTTACCGCGTTGAAGGATTTTCTAGAGATAAATACATATTCTCTATCATATTTATGTAGACATGACAAATAAAGGTTGATCAATAATGTTGAAACGAAAAAAAAAAGAGAAATATACATCATTACAAGTTTGAACATCGAAAAAACCCTTTTCTCATGATACTTATATCGTCTTCAAATGTAAACAACCATGGATTATTAATATAATATTTGTCCCATTTTTTAACACATAATGAGAATCGTATTTCACAAAGGAATCATATGTTATCATCCTGTTGACATAATACAGATGATCTTTTTTTCCGTTTACCGATATATTTATTGGGTCACTCAAATGATATAAAGTGTGATTTTAAACATAACTCCAACGAAATTATAAATGTATATTATCTAAGCATCGTATCCTTTTTTAACAATTGACATTTAACTAATATTAAATTACATGTCATTATGTCTTCTAGACGAACAGAGTTGTGATGAAAACCGCATTCATTATCAATGACTTTTGGTCATACACAGTGGAAGCCTCGAAACTTGGAATAAGTTAGTAAATGATGTGATCAATTGTTCGGATGGATACTTATCCAAGACTGTTTTGGAATGCGATGCCAATAGAGAATCGCCAAGTAAAATGTGTCAATTGTTTAACGTAAGTGTGTCAATATATGTATAACGAGCGATTTTTTTGTTAGATTCAAACTTGCATACCTTTGTATTTAAATTCGTTACAAAGTCGATGAAACTTGTTAGTGACAACAGAGTATGTCGTTTATCATAACTACTCATGTTCGATTTTATAAATGTATACCGAACGTTTACCAACGACGAACGAACACATGTATAATTCATATGCGACAGAAGCGTTTTGAATGCCTTTAACAACGACAATACGAACATTGATTCTAACGCATCTTAACACAGATCTTTCCAGTTGAAATGCAAAATTCTATTATGCTACGCCTAGGGACGTGATTTCTTTGAGGGCTGATTATTGCTTGACAATTACAAGATGCTTAAACAATAAATTATTCCTCTACTGAGGATTCACACATAATGTGGTCTACTTGGTAAGGTTAAGAATTTATACTTCTATCCAATGTATTAAATAAGACAAAATACAACTAGTATATTGTTATGTTATCGATGTGATAATTGCATCATCATAAAATAAAGTGTGATGTAATTGCCAATCCTACTGCGGTCAATAAAGCTCATGTATGCGAGCGTTCGTCCGTCCGGAGTGTAACTTTAGCATTCATAATAACAATAATATTACAGAACAGTACAGTAATATTACATCTCCGAGAACAACATATTAAACATGTTTTAATTGCAAAATAAAAGGTTGATACTAGTTACCGATATTTATAAACAATTACATATGATATTAATTTAGCAATCATCAAATACATACAATGTTTACCATAGACTATTGTACATTGTACAAAACATATAAAACAAAAATTTACATCATCGTATTGACATGTACACATATCTTACCAAATTGTGGATTCGACTCGCATCTACATCTCTCTGAACATCTCTCCGAATGTGATGTCATATGAAATGTAAGTTAAGAATTAAGTGTAAACATATGTATCAAGCGGTCGTTAAAAAGAGTAAGTAAGGACGAGTTGTCTTTTTGTCTCGCACTGAATAAACATCAGTCTTCAAACAGAAATATAGTCGGGATACGTACGAATCAATGCATGGACAGCCCAATTATAAGACGATAGGAACAATAGACAAATGTTGATGGAACAGACAAAGATATTTACATCCTCAGCCGTCAACTGTCAACCTGATATGCGTCAGTCCGAAACAAATGTTTTCGCTCGACTGAGACATTTGGCGCGTTCAAATAATTACACATATTAAACCACACATCACAGTAAAGGCTATTTAAAAAGGTTATACTCAGCAATTTTTAAAACAACATCGATAGCTAAGCCCTGTCACATACCTCACCCCTGTGAGAAAGGACGTCCCGTCATTAGTCAAATTGTGTCAAGAATACATCAAGTTGATCATTCATAATGCTAGAATACTTTAATCTAGCATTATTATTCTCATACTAAGTATAAGACTTCTGCAGTATTACTCAAACTAGGACTCAACAGCTTCCAATTGAGCTTTTCCCCCCTATGAAAGATATAGACAAAATAACTATTGAAGTTACTCATCGTATATCATCGTACATGTATTATCCATTTGTCAAATTCTTCTACAAATTTGCTACTGTCACGACATGTGTGGGACGTTGGACAGACAAACAACCATAGCTGGGTTTTAAACGTTGGGGGAAAATGTAACCCAGCCAGAAAAATCCCTGAATACAATGGGTTTTTACCCCGGGACCTCCCGGTTCCAAATCAGGCAGACACTCTACCGCTTCGCTATAAATGCAAGCTCATATTGCAAGGCAGTTAAAGTTCTCCATATACCTTACCGCGCTACACATAATTTGTAAATAATAACAATATGAATGTCATTCTTGTCAACGGTCTCTACATTGTTGCTTACATGCATCTTGTATATCTCTTCATGTGCAATACAAGTGCATTGACAACTAGATGTGTATCTTGTGTCAATGTGAAGATATTGTTTTAATGTTTTGCCACTGGACGTTCTTCATGACAAAATAAAATGACTCTGAAAATAGACGCAACCATTGGAAACAGATGAATAGATTTTAACAAATATTAGTTTCCTATCTATTGATTAAACTGTTTTCAAATAGTAATTGGTGATATTACATGTTATCACAAAATACAGAATGTCATACATAACAAGATACACTACGACTATGAGCGTTTGTCATCTTACTTGAATAAAGCTCGAAATGATTAGAAGAACTGATTGCGTAAAAAAGTTTTATTATCAAACGGGAGTTGTGACATATGTAAACTATATAATGTCAACATGCTGCTCATAAGATAAAGTATGGTATAAATGTGGAATTCTGTGAAATGTGGAATTTTTTAGGTCGATTATTGCTTAAGGGACATGAAAAGAGTTAATAACTCTGAAGGTCTGCGGATAGCTTGAAAAACAACTTAAAGCTAAATTTGCATCATACTAAAGCATGTAAGTTATTAGCTTGTAAAACATATTCTTGGTATGTTTCGTATACACTAGTATTTGTAATCATTAAGTTTATTTCAATATCATGATGCAATTCTTGTATGCTAAACGCATGAAGTAGTAATACTTCATTGTATCGAAACAATGCATTTTACACATTATTTTATTAGTTATAGCATATCGACACATCTTAGTTAGAAACAAAACAATCAAGTGCAAAAAGTGTAATGCATTACATTTAATTTCGTATATATTTATTTTATTTATGTTATATGAAACAAATTAAAAGAGAGTAAAAGCACATTTTGGATTTGTTGTAGTGTTAACAGGATTCGACATAAAAAAGTTTGTGACGTACCTCTCGTATCCAATCTAATGAATATGAAACACGTGAGATCATCTTAGGTTGGAAACATGTCGATGTAACATGTGTTAGGACTAATGTATGTACCAATAGATAAAAATTAATCAGAAACACTACAAACCTATCAAAGTATATTGTTACATGTAATAGTTCCGAGAGTCGTTTCAGCTGCTATTGATGTACCTGAGTTCATATACAATAAGGCCACATATACTATAATATTTACAATGTCAACAAATATCACACAATGTTACACTTCGAAAGTGTATATTAATATTCATCAACGATTATTATCAATCTTCACAGCTGTTATTCCTTTTCACACGGTTTTCATTAACGCATGTATATCAGGCAGTAAATTGTCTATATATTATGTGGAGAAAATATTGTATTGAATTTCATCCGCAAGTTACTTTTTTTAATCAATTCCGCCTCTGAAAACAAAACACAGAAGCTGGCAGATATCTTGTGTGATTTCCAGCAGCAAAGAACTAGCGCTCTGCTATATTAGTTTCTACAACACAATATCGAAGTAACCAATTGACACATAACAGTATTTTAGACGTCTGCGTTTAAAGTCGTTGTTAATAAGCAATTTTCAATTTTTTTTTAAACGTAACAGAAAGGTAAGGATGTACAAAAATGCAATTTGAAAAGCTCATGTAGTTTTATACAAGAATGCAATTCTCAAAAGATTACGATTAGCTGATCATTGCTAAATAGTTAATAGAAAGTATAATTAACATAAACACGTTTCATCCCTATACATGTACACATTAAACAAAGTACTGAAACATATAACAACATACGCCGCATGTATTATGAACAAAGAATATGACACAAGACAAATCAGAAATAAATCGTCTTTATGTTGGAAAAAGCATTCTCGTAAAGACTTTAATCAAAGTGAATACAATATGTATATTAGTTATTTGCTCAAAATATATTATGGTGATGTTTCAATCGTTAGATATGAATAAGTGTATGATGTTTTTTGACATAATAATTGATGTAAAGTGTCTGGCAATGCCTTATTTTGTATTCTGTCTATTGAAACGTTAGAATAAATGTTTGATAAGTGTGTGTATCTTTTTATATCCATTGTCAAATATGGGTAGTTATATATGTTTTGAACATAAAATCGCATGAGTTGTTGCATTAAACGTCTTAAAGAAGTGATAGTCTTTGAATGTGTTGTCTCATAATATCAAGCACAAAGGCGCGAGAATAAAATCTAACGATTCGGTTATGTTTTAAACGTCGAGGATTGTATTTTTTTTAAACAAGGTAATTATCGCCATGTACTAACGCAAGTTTATTTAATTACTGATGTATCGTATTAATTAATCAGACTTGTGATTACTACAAGGGGACATGTTGCGGTACAAACTAATATTTGTCTAACAATACCGACATCTTGTCAAAAAAGATTATCGGAATCATCCCGAGCAATTTCGTCATCATCATAAATTGGTATTCACGGCCAGAGTGGGCTTCTTACTTAAACCTCCATTAAGTATTGTCAACGGACAGTTATGGTTCATAAAAAGTAGTTTGTAACAAGATGTGAAACATTTAAAAAAAGTTTTCGAAATCGAAAAAGGATTCATATGGAATGTCTATGCCGATGAACTGTGTAATTAACTTAAGTTTAAAATACAATAATAAATTTATATAACAATGATACATACACTATGTAAACAGTATTTAGAGATTGTTTATTTTTATTCCATAGATGAAACAAATATCAGTAACGTATTAATAATTGGACGTATGATTGGTTTTGAAAATATCAAAAGAACATTTGATCATCGCAATAATTATATTTATTGACAAATCGGCATACACTTAATGCAAAAACTTACAAAAGGAACCGAGTTCAACATTCATGACCATTCATTAATTGTCCATGCCATAATTCTCTGTCAATGACAGAAGATGCTTGAAACTATTTGCCACCTTCATCATGGACTGTATTTCAAACCTAAATGAATTTAACCGTTTTGACAATATATCCTTGTTTTAAATTTATTATGTTTGTGTGTTTAGTCTTGTAAAGCTGTACGTGTATATGTTACATTTTATTACAGAACAATACTACTACAATAAAACATACCCAAACAGTAAACGACAGGAAACCGGGAGTTGTCCCCGATTAGTTTTGCTCTTTGCTGCATTGAAAGTCTATGCGTGTCTGTACGCGGGTTACTGGATAAAAACTATGATATGTTGGATACGTGAATGATCAAGACCTTCAAATCTTGGCATAGCATTTGATATTGCAAAACATAAACTGATTCTCGTTTTAAAATGAGTACATTGTTTTAAATTTAAGTTAAAAACAAGAAATCCCCTTATTTGTTATCTGAAACTTTGTGTATTATTTACTTTTTGTTTATTATTAAGACAAATATCCAACAACAGGGTTACTACTACTGAATCAAAGTTTTAGTTGTACACACATCGTTCCAGGAAAGTGCTAGGTGGGTAAAATACACGTTGAGTCTTTCTTTAAAACAGTGTTAAGGCCAAGATGATTGTAAACATAAACCGATCAACCAGGCTTATTGTATTTATCTGATTATCGGGAGTTCGTGTTTTCGATCAGGCAGACAATTACTTAACCCGCTGCAATAAAGTATAGGGTTAAAACAAGTTCTGTGTTGTTGATTTCATGTATAACTTTGGTAAAATGAATCGATCTTTTTGGATAATTATATGCAATTATTCTCGGATTGATTTATATATATATATAATATCGTATTGGTATTGTGCATTTCATTTGACTAGAAAGTACGGTAATGGTTTTGCTCGAAAAATGCACGGAATTTTTAGTTTGGGGGTTTCTATGAGTTGCCAATCTATTGTTTCGCCATTCATGGTGTGTGTTTATTTCACAGGAAAAAGTTTTTGACAATGAGGAAGAAAGGGCGATAAATCAGCCCTTCTGCCCCCAGTATGTGTGTGTTAAAAAAATCGGTTAAGTTATGAGTATAATCTTAAAAAGACGTCGTCATCATCGTTATTAACATCCAATCGATTGGTCTGGCCGTGGGGGGGCATGAGAGACGACGACACACAGATACTCCGCAAGTCAGGTATTTTTGGGAATGTTTCACATTCATCTCTTTGTCAATATTGATACATTGCCCATCGATCCACTCCTCATTGGCATTTTCATATATTTCCTTACCTTGCTTTATGGTATATTGTCCTCGAGTCTTGGCTGGTACTGTTCATGCCTCAACACTCTTCTTTTGTCGTAGAGGTCTACGGTCTCGGTCATCACCCACGGCTTGTTCTTCCTTATCTCTCTCTCAAGCATTTTTTGGCAGATGACAGCAGGACTTCATTGATGCCGTTGGTGATGGTGTCAATTGGCATTGTCTGCAATCTTCAAGGCTGCAAACTTGCCACCTATATGTGTTGAAATGGCTCTGCCCTCTAGATATTTCAGTTCCTCCACATGAAATGTTATGCGAGGATTCTTATTGATGCGCTTGTTCTTTAGCTTCAGCTTGATGGTGGAAAAACAAATACCAAGTAATATAAAGCAGAAAAAGGACTACTGTACCAACACTGTACCACCATCGCAAATAATTGTCTTTTGTTTAAGACAACGATTTAAATATATAACATCATACTAATTGTATAATTAATCGTCGTGAAATTCCTGATAGCCCACAGTATTGTTTGGACAACGCCAGATAACATAGCTTTGTTAATTATGTTGTAATGAAATATCGTTGAATATCGTTTTAAGTATGTTAAAGGCATAACGGGTAACTATTCTCAATGCATACTAGATAAGAATGCCCATATCGGCCCGATATTGGCTTTATAATTGCAGTACCTAACGCGTAAGCCGATGAAGGGCCCATTTCGCCCCTATGTTGAAAGTATGTGTTGCTCTGGGCTATTATGTTGTGTCTCAATCTAGTTCAATTAAACACTTGCATCGCATACCTAAGAAGTAATTCGAAAACAACAGCTACCGATCGTAAATACTAATATTTGTCCCACATCAACCCGATGTCTTGCAATAGACGCAAACTGATTGCAACATGAACTATATCGGCCCGACATAGTGCTCACATGCTGATGAAAGCATAATGAATGATACATTATGTTGAGTTGATTTATTTCATTTTATGTTGAGGGTAAAATTACTGCAATAACAGTATTAAAATCTATTAAATGTAAATAGTTTGTTTCGTCTAGAATGTACTAGAACGCGTTATCAGAGCCATAAATTGAGCGGGTTTTCTCCCTTTATTTCTCAAAATAAAGCATACAATAAACTTGTTATTGTTTTATAAAAATTCAGTTTTTAATTTGTCGAAGTTCATCTTTACCCGATGGAAGAGATTGTCAAGGGTATTTTCTTGAAGTGTTTGCTGAAATTGCGCATGTTAGCTTGCGAGTGATTCTGTTTTAAATGAATGTATTGTGACGTTTAAACGTCACCTATTCGACCAGAACACAACGATGTAATTAATTTATTACACAAGTATGGAGGTTATTTATTTGATGATTAATTTAGAGGACTAGCTTGAACCGGTGTCTGAGCTCAATTGTGATCTAGATTTATTGCGGCAACATTAAACGCATATCGAATTTGGCATTTTTTTAACATTAAGGTTATACAAACATACTGCAATTGTTGAATGTATACTCATAAATGTTGCTTTCTCTCTGAGGCATTCAAGTAACTCAATTGTTTAAATTAACCCGTTAAAATGACTCATTCACTCTTGAACTAAACATAATTTTGCAATAATTTACTCATTTTATATAATTATCATAATTAAATCTGCGTTCCATGAATGAAAAAACTATTTTATTTGACCTATGTAACCGTTTCAGGAATAGCATTGCAGTTGATGACAAGGGGTTTAAGTCGACCATAATGTTCATTGTGCAAGAAAGTCGCGATTGCGGTGTTACCTCCCCTATGGGTTTAACGGAAATTATGTTGAGGTACAGATAATATCTCTGGATGGAGTTTGCATGAGTGCCTGTCAGTAGTGTTAAATTGTTGTTTTTTGACAAAAAATATGGTAGTTTTGCATTTTTAAATAAACAAATGCAACGTAGTAATTACAGGCAGACAGATAGCAAAATAAATGAAGCTCATATATTTAATATTTTATTTTCGTACTGGACATTCTAGATTAAAAAAGAGACTTGGATCTCGTGTAAAAATTGTTGAATCACTCTAAAGTCGCACTTTGTGCTGATACGTGCATAACTACACGCATTAATGAAGGAACAAGCATTTCAATTTTATATTTCCGTTAATATTCATTAAAATTGTAATTTATGTGGTAATGTCTTATCATAAGGAATGATTTCATCTATCTAGTGACTTCTCATGTGGATTTAATTTAATTTTTAAAATGTTGTTTGACATTTTTTTGCAAGTTCTTTTTTTAAATTAAAAAATGACGACCTAATAATATGTCGACATTATAGTCATGTGAAACTTATGCGCAGGGTGATGACACGTAACTTGATTAACAACCATCTACGAAATAATGGGATTATACTTGAACCACGATGGACTTCCGTTTAA
Organism: Dreissena rostriformis; assembly: GCA_007657795.1. Taxonomy (NCBI): domain Eukaryota; kingdom Metazoa; phylum Mollusca; class Bivalvia; order Myida; family Dreissenidae; genus Dreissena; species Dreissena rostriformis. The sequence continues at coordinate 80,452 of VMBQ01000101.1, forward strand.
CCTTCTGTCTGTCTGTCTGCTTGTCTGACTGCCCGTCCGCCTGCCCGCATTTTGTTATTGTCATGTTATTGTAATCTACAGTATTTGTTCGCTTCGTGTCACTATAGTCAGACTTTGCTATCCCAGGGGTCTTATATTAACTTTTAAAAAAATATTGTGTATCGAACAATTGGTAATCTACACATTGTAATAAAACTATGACACTGTAGTCGCCGCTGCATAATCCCCCGTCTTTTAGCAGGAGCAGGCGATGCTGACCTAACTGAGATGTAAGTATGATCTCGATGCTTTTGAAATGCTCTAGTTAACGGCACACCGGATGGGAAACTGCACCCGTAAAAGGCATAGTGAAACTCTGTGAAATTACATACGGTCCGATCTTGAACACTTGGTTGTGTACCGCTTAATTCGCACTGTCGGAGCGGAAATGCCGCTGGCAGTGAATTCGTGCAGCTGCATTTCTTGCCGTTATATAACTTGTTGTAAATGTAGAGATAATCACGTATGACGAGGCTCGCTTGCCTTTCTGTCTTGCTTGCTTCGTGATAGGCATCATGCTATGACATTGATCTTTCAATTCCAGTGGGTATTAGTCTGTCACATTAGGCATTTTGAAATAAGTTTGGCACGCTTAAGCGCTTGTTATTCAGTGGTTGATTATAAACATCTCTTAAAGCCAGTTTGTAGTATCCTGATCAGTGCATGATAAAGTAAACTCGCCTCAATCAAAACTAGGCGGTCGCTTATACGTGCATGTATCATGTCATGCTTGTAAACTTTGTTTATTTATTATAAATAATTTATTATGAATCATAACTTATAATCACCATGAGACTAATTGTTATGTTCACTACGTTTAACAATTTACATGTATACCATATCAGATACCGCTCTATTCACACACTATTTAAGTACTTCAAACATTATAAAATGAAGTAAAAACTGTTGAACATATATTTTCAAACTGCGCTAACATTTTGACACTTACTTCGCACCTTTTCGCACTTTTTGTTTCAACATGTTTTATTTTTAAATACTGCTTATACGTACATATAAAAGACGATATATAGTACGATACTTTAATGCAATCAGATATTAAAAAGGGTGGATAAGCTACAGATATAAAGTAATCTTAATAATAAAAGCACATTTCAAGTGAGTTTGAATAAACTATTATGAAAATTACAAAAACAAATAATGAGAATTACAAAAGCCAATTATGACAGCTACAAAAGAAAAAAAGAAGACCCTTCCAGTTAGTATACACAATTTAAGTATGTATTAATTGCACTTACAGTTGAGAAAGGCATAGAAAGTCAATTTCATTTAAGTAACGAGTCAGTATAAATAGTATTCGTTACAAGTTGTAAATTCAACAACAATTATAGATGAAAAAGATGCATATATGCAACACATATACAGTTTTCTATACAATACAACTCAATGACATTTATTGTAAGAGGTTGCAAGCAGTACAACAATCATCAAATTCAAATATGAAGTTGTGAGACAATAGCACTGAACAATTCCTAATCGATGTCAAAGGATTCTACGTTAAATTTTTGTAATTGATATTTTTCTTTAGTAATCATATTCATAAGTAATGTATTTCTTGGCTCCTGTTTCGCTTGGAATGCATTTATTCATTTAACACATGTAGATGTAAAGTTTTATGTACAAAATAACATTATTTATGACGCTTGCAGACTTTGTTACATATCCCAGGAGAACAATTGTCTTATTCATGAAAGGGAAAACATATGCTGGTAACATTTCATCAATAATTACTTTAGATATTTGACATTCCCAGAATAAATGTTCTAAAGTTTCATCACTTAGCTTGCAAAAAGAACATAATGGATCATCAGTTATTTTCATTGTATTCAAAATACAATTTGTTCTAAGTATCCTGTTATTTATTCTGCATTGGAACAACTGAACGTTTACATCATTGGTTATTAAAAAGGTTAGCTCAAACATGCAATTCCATTCTTTTTCATTAATTAAGGCATAAAGTTTAGTACACCATTTTGCTTTTACTGATGGTTGTTTATTATTTGTATTTAGAATGGTGTATAGTTTTTTTGGGTGCAAAAAGGGTTTGATAAATTGTTGGGTGGGACAAGATATATAATATGTTTTCATAAATTTATCTTTTGCTCTTGTCACCTCTGTATAACGAAGAAAATGTATATTCAAATTGTACATTCTATTTAATTGAACAGTAATAAAGTTTTCATTTTTAAAAGTCACCACCTATACAATTAATTGCAGCAACAAACCATGACATGAAGAAAAAACTTGTATTTCCTATCAATAAATAAATAAGGATTATACAAAAGTGGGTAATACAAAAACTCTTCTGTTTTCAATTCTAATTTACCACAAAAAAGTGAGAGGATTTTTAAAACCTCTTCTCAAATAGGGTTTGAAATTAAGTAAGATATATTTAAAGCGTAATGAGAGCTGCAATTTAACCGTTCATAAGTATCAAAATACAGTTTTGTGATATCTATCCAGTTTCCCCTAAAGAAATGAATTTTGTGTAACCATGTTAGTTTCAATGCTGGAATAAATGCATCCAAATTGATCGTTTTTAAACCACTTTCACTAAAATTCCTTTACTAGTGTTGAAAACATTATTTAACTATGCCCATCCCCAATAAAACTCAGGATAGAAGATTGTATAGAATTTAAAATGGTATTGGGTGGGTTGGGCAGTGATATGAACCCGTTATTGAATATTTACACAATAAGTGTTTTCACAAAAACAATCTTTCCAATTGGTTTAAAAATATTTATCCTAGACTGTTTTTACAAGAGAGGTTACAAACATCTGAAGTTTATAGGATTGGAACGGAAGAAAAGCTAGAGCGTTCCATTCCTCAGTAATATATTTACAAACATAGTGACGGTAATTTGCATTTAAACATTAAACACAAAACAATGAATAATAATTCGAGATTAAACAAATTTGTGAGTTTAATTGGAATCAAATTTTTTGAAACAATGTATTTAAGAAAACAAAAGTACAATAAAAGCATTATTTATAAGAAAAGAAAATGTTAAAACATAGTAAACCGATCGTTATACCATTCTGAACCTTACCGAGCCTTCGATGAAACTATTAACTGCATCAAACACAGCAAAATTATCTATAAGGAAAGATTATCATCTCCATACAATAATGTGCGCAGTGATATATCCGTGTATTGTTCTATAGTTCTCACTAAACTTTAAAAGTTAATCTTAACGTTATATGTAATAGACAGACCAGTAAAAAGTCATTTCTGTCTTCTATGTTTTCGCATTAACAAAGTGGCGATGGAACTAGATTTATACCATATAAATGTTTATTTAGTTAGTTCGTACACGCGTGTGCAGCACTTGTTGCCTACGCTTACCATAAAAAAACAATGTTATACTACGATGTTTGTTGCGATCGAGGGCCATATTAAAAACAGATATGTTATCAACAAGCTTTTTTTCACATTTTCCAGTTCTTCAATATTCTCATCTGAAAAGTTTTCTTCCAACTCTTTTATTCTTTTTAATAATTTGCTTTCTATAAGTGGTGTTCCCCCTTTTTTTTATAAGACCCATATGAAATAGATTTGCCCCTTAATTCTATAAGCAGAGTGTCTAAAAATATTTGATCACATATTGTAAACTTTATTTTACTGTCAGGAATTTCGTTTATATTTGGATGATTGAAAATGGGTAGTTCATATTGAATTTTAATATCATCAATTTATTTGTTTATTTCTTGTACATACACAATGTCTGACAGATGAGAATTATTATGTTTCCAAAGACCTGATTTATGCGAAAAATGGCTAAAAGTTAAGTTTAAAGTAATGATTGAGTGATCAGATTGAAGACTTGGTACAGTTGCAGTTGATTAAAAATATTTTAAGTATAAGATGTGATTAAAAAAAAAGATCCAGCCTAGCCTGTTGTTGTATTGGATTTGTTCTTCGCCAGGTAAATCTTTTTTGTACTGGTTATATTGACAGAAAGGATCAACAAGATTGTAGCATTCAATTAATTCTATGAATTGATTTCGAGCCTTAGGATTATTAAACATTTTGTAATTAAAGTAATTTAATACAGGGTATATAACTAAGTAAAAAAATCACCACATATAATAAAAGCCTCATTGTCAAGTCTTTCAATACCTTCAAAGATATCAGTAAAAAGGATGGTGAGTCAGTATTTTGCCCATATAAAGTAACCAAAGTAAAGTGATATCCGCTAACAGAAATGTCATGTGCAAGAATATTACCATTGGGATTAGAAACAGAGTTGTGTATTTCATAATCTGTGAAATAAGTTATGAAAATACCCGTTCCCCTAGAATTTGATGAACAATAGCTTAAAAGGCATTCAGATCCCCATTCAGATTAAATGGTATTGTACATCAGGGGTGAAATGTGTGTCCTGCAGACAATATATAATAGCAATTAGTTAGTTTAAGAAATTAAAAACTGTTTGCCGCTTAGATTTTCCATTTAATCATCTACAGTTTACAGAAACAATGGTCATATCTCTAGTCATTTGGTAAAGATAGATTCAAAAATAACAAATTCGAATCCCATGCCTTGTATTGTAATATGAATCCGCACGGTAATTCTAATGGAAAGATTTTTACACATACACATATAAATAGAAAAAATAAAAAATAAAATGGGGATACAAAAAGATGCATATTCCATAGAAATGAATAAGTTAAAAGAAATAAAAACAAAAGTGAGAAAAAACAACAACTGGTCCTCAATAGAGACATAACAAAAGTGCGCACTTCCGTACACTAGATATACACAAACATTTAGAATGACATATGAGAGGAAGAGAGATTTAGAAAAAACAACACGTGTGATAAATTCTAATTACAATAATTTGTGTATATAATACTTGAGTATTCATATACTAAAACAGATTCCCTACATGTTATCTTATTTGCCAGGAAACAATATATATACAGATAACATATGAAATATTATATATTAAACACGTGTCTACATTATATCTTATTTGACAGTAAAACAGACGGAAGAGTAAAAGAACATTATTTTCGAACATTAAAATGTTGAATCGGAATAATTATGAACTTTGTTTCTAGTTGTCATAAGTAAAGAGTATCCTATTCATGGTTTATACAATTTAACGCCTACCGCAAAAACAAAAAAGGAAGCAGTATCAATTGTTTTGATGGACTGAGTAAACATTATAATAATAATATAGTTAGGTACTCTTATGAGCCTTTAAATTCCTGTTTATGTTCCCTTCTTCACCGAAGGATAACAACATTGGGGGAAAATGATCTACAACATTTCGATATGTATACAACAATGAACACATTAGAGAAAACGCACTAGCATAAGGGGATTGTCATAAGTTATATGTATACATATATGGTTATAAATCGTTGTTTACATTTTTGAAAAACAAACAACACCAAAGACAACGTATTTGCAAACCCAGTTACGTGAGCAAAAACAAACTACAAAATTCCGATATGTATACAGCAACGAACTCATTAGAGAAAACACACTAGGTTAAAGAGATTATCATTAGTTATATGTATACACAAATGGGTAAAAGTTGATGTCAACATAAGTGAAAAACAAACGACATCAAAGACAACGGCAAACAAAGTTACATGAAGTTACTTCGCACTCTTTAAATCTCAATTGTATCGTCATTATACAAAAATAAAATCAATGGTCTCATCAAAAACGTGGGTTTGTATATTCATTGGATAACTTGTAAGACTCGTTCTTTATCACTGCTATGCCTGTGATGTCCCTAAACTGTACATGTTTTTGTACATGAGAGTCTTCTACTGAACAAAACAAAAATAATTGTTATTGAATGAAATTATAATTTCGATTTTTTCCGGTCGTATTTCGTAACTTTTATTCTAGTTTTTAATTCATAAATATTTTATCTGTTTTTAAAACAAGATTGTTTATATAAGCTTAAACCTATTTTAATCGTAAATAACGACCTACGGACATCTGTATTGGCATTTAGATGTTTACATTCAAAATATGCATTCAATATGAATGCAAGCATGTTGTATTTTGGTAATGTAAATAGCCATATACATTTAAGATTCATTATCTACAAGATTGTTACAGAAACAATATATTTTCATACATACGTTTGAATATTAAGCATACTTTTATATCTTAAGTTTCGTATTATAAAACAAACTAAAACACAACCATTTTACAAGAATGTCAGTTCCACAGATTATAAAATATATACTTCCAAATCGTTCTGTTTTATACATATATCACTGAAACTTCAGATGACTGTTGTAAAATATTCGTTGTAGTAGTCCGTGAACGAGCCCTCTGATTGCCTAGCCTAATCACAGTATTTGGGTGTAGATGATTTGGGCTAAAATTCCGGCCTTTACGAACTTCGTTATTTGTTCTATTTCTGGCATTTCGATTTTGCAAGTTCGGCGAATGACTATGACTTACGGACGGGGTGTGTGATTGATTGCCAGGTTTAAATTGCTCTGTCGAGAATTGTTTTTACAGGTTAACAACCGAATAAATGCCCTTCTGAATTTGGATCCACTGAGACAGTACAGTAAGAAATTCAGGGAGTTGTTGGTGTACATAAGCATATTTACAAACGCCCACCAAAATTCTAGTTGAGCCGTTTTTGCATCATCTGCTTCATTGGCCCAGTATTCCTGACCGATAATATATATACTTACTGGCGAAGTGGTCACAAGAAAAACAATGTTTAGAGTCAACAGCATTGCTGTCATTGACGACTGTTTTGTATGGCGAATTCCCTGTTGCTGGCCACACGATCGAGGTGACTGCGTTGGAGCAACCGTCGATTTTGTTTTCTTCTTCCTGTGTAATACTTTGAACAATATCAAACCGTTTCCTATTACTATAACTGCAAATGGCACAGCGCAGTACACGCACAAGTCAATCCACGGCCAGACTTTATTAAAAAAATGTGTATAGCTTTGATCGATTTCACCGCACTTATCTTCAATTGGATTGATGTTGCCGTCGTTTGTTATTTTTAACACCATGCCGTATAACATATGCGAATTTATAACTAATATAAACACGCCTACTGCTATCAGAAAGGCAACTGCATTCTTTTTTGTACACACAGTCCTAGCACGATGTGGCAGCCAATCGAAAACCACTCGTTCCAGTGTCACAATGATAAGAATCCAGGCGGAAAAATCAAGAGAACTATACACCAACCACGCGGTAATCTTACATCCCGCATCACTTACATCGTATACGTTAATTTTAAACAAATATATTTGCCACTGTCTCAGAAGGCCCGAATAGATAACTAGTAAGTCCGTGAACGAAAGAACCGTCAAAAAAAGTGCCGTAGCGGAGTCCCGAATGGAGCGACGAGTGAGGACCAGGATTGAGAGACTATTCCCGATCGTTCCCAGCAAGATGAGTACAGGGGGCACCACCTTCCAGATGAGGATACCCGCCTTGTAAAGACCTAGCTGTTCGTAATATTCGATCCCCGATTGATTAGACATTCGTAATATCTTCCTATAAATAATTAAGTTAAGTCCAAAGAGTCGTAATCAACTTTGATGTATGTGTTCCTATTTATGTTCAATAGGTTTAACATCAGTGTACAATTCCTTTCAGTAATGTTTCTATTCTGTTCGACGAATAATAACCATATTCCTATTGATTAATTAACAGTTTATGTGTTGTTTTTCTCATCCATACTAGCATAGAATCAGCGTGATTCAAGACACTTTTTTTCGAAGCTCATCAACTTTGTATCACCTAGCAATTATGACAGACGTTATTAATCAAACTGATGCTGAAACTTAGCAGTAATGTCACTTTTTCTTCTGTTAAAGTCACGATCGTAAATACGCGCATGTAATATAAAAGCTAAATGAACATCTGTGAATTTTTACCGTCTGATATAACACCTTGCCATCAGCGGAAAATATCTGAAATGGATAGAGAAAAAATTATGCAACACAAATATTATGTACAATAAACTAACAGTTTCAGCATGTAACCGATTTTAACAACTTATTCATCTTGGCATTTTGTATTACCTTTTATATAAATGAATATAATTGGTCCATATCATGACTGGCGGGGGTTTATAACTAATAATTAATTCAACAGCATCGTGATGGTCGATTCAAATATCATTATTATTTTATACGATTTTTTTCAGACATTATGAAACTAATAATTTAAAAAAAAATGCATAAAATAAGAAAAACTCAAATTATGAATCTTTCAAGACTAGGATAGATTACCATGTGAGTGCAACGTCTACCCTAATAGCATAAAATGCGAGCAGTTCATTCACTTAACATTCCTTTATGTTCATAGTTAAGAGGGCGTTGCAATTGAATTGCTGATATAAGTTGTTCTATGAATTTGCTAAGAGTTGCTATCATTTGTTTTCGTTCGTTATTACATGTCCAAATTTGATATTTCAACATGGTAACCAAATAACTCAGGTAGAATAACAAAAACATTAATTAAGACATATGAAATATGTGATCTAAAAATCTTTGCCATACTGACTCTTTTATTGATTATTGCGGAATGCAAAATATACCTTATATGAGTTTTTACACATGGTCAATTTACATAAGGATTTATTTTCGCTACACGTGTAATGCTGTCATAAACTACGTTATGAGTGTAGTATGTCTTATGACCGGAAACTGATTTCAAATATCATGTATCATCTACAAAGACTTAGAAAACTTAGTTTTAGGAAATGTTGAGCATATAAACTAAATGATTCGTGTCTGTCTGTTATCGAATGCATGACTAATTGCGGAACCTTTCTCGTTCTTTGCCTCTTTTGTAGCATGTTCGTTATTTTGATCTTTCTCATGTAATACAAAGGAATAAAAAATACATATGATTTGTCGAAATAAAAAATTCAGAAAGAGACTTGTCAATATTGTTTTTGATTTTTCTTTCTCCAGAAAATGAACCTAGCTGACTGCAAATAAGGCCTGGACGTTTGTTACACATCCGTGCATAATCGTTAAGTCAACGTTTCCTCTTTTCGAATTATACATTTTAAAGAATAGCCTTACTGGCATTATGATGGTGATGATGACGATGACGATGATCTGAATTTTAAGGTTGCTGCAAGTTATCAACACAGATGTGGTTTCTGTTTGTCCTCAGAACATACATTTCGCTCTTGACTGTGAACAAATTGACATATCTGAGCTCGATAACTGATTTTTCTTTATTTGAATTTATTGATGAAATGAAACATGATAATTAAATTAAAACAGTTTATGCACATAGGACAAACATAGGTTCAATACAATGCATGTGGGTCACTGTTTCAGATGTATAACAATAACATCAAACAATTACCGCGTTTAGTGTTTTTCAATAGACATTCAGAAAGTCAACATATTCATGACCATGTTGGTTAATAGACTACTCAATAATGGTGCGTGTGGGTATCATATCACATTCATATCAATATATGATAAGTTTACAATTCTAGCATTAAAATCAGCGGCAATGAACATGGCATCACAATTACTGAGACTATATATTTATGTGGGTAAACGAGCATAGAAAGATTATGCATCATGGCCGAACAATTTGGCATGGGAAGCATATACATAGTTCACAGCATAACATAGAATAAAATGATAAGCAGCAATTATTAAAAGACATATCATGTACAATAAACTATTACATGCTCACTAACACCAAGGATAACACAAAAAAGATGCAAGCCCTTATTTTCATTGTGGTCCTTTTTACACAATGAAGACAAAAAGGTATCTGCTAGGTCAAGATTTCTTTGATTAAAAGTAATGAAACTGTGTACAACTTTTTGTCAACTAACAGTTATCCAAACAATATCCGTTTATTCATCACAAAATACTTCATAAACACCAAAGTAATAACTCAGATTTGAAATACGTTTTTATCAAACCGGACCCAGAATAAGGATTATAAGAATAATGGTGTAATTGTTGCTTTTGGAAGCGAATTTTTCTCTATTATTCAGACCATTGTGTTGTGCAGGTTTTTTTGCGAGCTGAATTCGTTGTATATATTATATATTTATATTGTATAAAGGATTTTTCTAAAAGATCTTTGTGCTCTAGATTGCTTGTATTACGATACTGTTTTTCGTTAGTATTGATCCGCCCCACTTTTTTGCTCAATGATATTCTCAATATTTATATTTATGTTAAAAAATTATTCTACTTTTAAAAGTGGTAAATGAACACTTACCTTTAACCTTTAATACATGTTTTAACTTTCCAAGAGTTGTGATGTTCACCAGTGAGGGGATTTTATACAAATACATGACTGCACATTTTTTATGTCTATACAGAATGCATTTTGTAATTAAAACCGCCCTCACTGTCTTTTAAGTTTCCATAAACATATAATTATTTTATTGTTGCTTAACACTTGTAAGGAGCGAAGCAGTTTCTTTGTTTATGGGTGTCCTGTTAGGCAAATTCTCCATTTTCTTGTAGTATGTATCCATTTCAACTCACCACGGAGTGTTAATAGTTATTTTCCTCTATGTCATATATCATTTCGCATAAGTTTTATTAACAATCGCTCATGGTAAGTCCTCATCTGAGCTTTGTTACATTCGCAATGGCGGCCATCTTGGATTCTTAGAACTTGTCGACCCGGGTCGATTTGCCTTAGTTGGTCGTTCGATCATAGGTCGGGTCGACCGAGTGCTGAATCGACCAAGGAAGATCANGTGTCACAGAGTCCGCCCCACCACGGAGGTTGTGACTGGATATACCGAAAAGAACGATTTACGAGCATTCCGCATATTAACAGTATTCAGGACTGTTATTTTGCTTATTTGAATGTAGTGCATAAATTCTCGTTAATCATGCCAAACATTTACTTCGTTATAATTACGTAAAGATCGGACACAATATCGGTAAAAGCATGTGACACAATGCCAGTCAAAGCATGTGACACAAAATCGGTTAAAGCATGTGACACAAAACCAGTCAAAGCATTAGATACAATATCGGTCAAAGCATGTGACACAATGCCAGTCAAAGCACGTGACACAGTATTTGTCAAAGCACGTGGCACAAAACCGGTCAAAGCATGTGACACAATACCGGTCAAAGCATGTGACACAATACCAGTCAATAACATGTGACACAAATTGGGTAAATAACATAAGACACAACACCGGTCTAAAGCAACGAGGGGTGTTACTAAGTAAAGCAAGTTGTAAGACTGTAGGAGTGGATATTTTTGTTGCATTTTCATGATTAAAACATAAAATATTCACTTGATATTTGAAACATTTGGTATCTATTTCATGCATGTTATGACCCTACATTAAACTCGCGCAATAAAACGCATCATACCGTTGGGGAAAATAAACAAAAAACTTGATACTTTCCGAGATGAATAAATAACTATATTACGCAAGTAGAGATGTTTTATGTATTTTTACGGGTATTTACCATACAACATCATCGCTGACCTTGTATAACAGTTTGTATAAGTGTAGAACATCAAATCAGTGGACCGATTATGTTTGTACTTTAGTGGTAACAAAACACGTGGTTGTATGATCTCATCAATTTACTCCATAATATTGTACAAACCACCGACAGGACAAGAAAACACAATCAAAAGGCGGAACAATTTATATGAGGGGGGTTTAATGCACGTGCGTGAAGTGTTATCACAGATTAGCCTGTGCAGTCCGCACATGCTAATCAGGGACGACACTGTCCGCTTGTATGATATTTTTTATTTCAAGAAAGTCTCTTCTTAGCAAAAATCCAGTTTAGGCGGTAAGTGTCGTCCTTGATTAGCCTGTGCGGATTGCACATGCTTATCTGGGACGACACTTTACGCACATGCATTAAAGGGTCCCAAAGGAGAACGCTAGATATTGCAAATTTATTCAGGAGAACGCATACATGGATTAGTGGTAAGATTTTTTTTTATTTTAAGCTCTGCATACGCGATTACTAAAATGTACTCGCGTGTCTTATACGTATTAAACCCAATACACTGTCATTCGCGACGTTTTGTAAAAAAATTGCATATGTAACTGAACGCACTATAGTAGGTTTCTTTAAAAAAAAATCAATTGAATCATGACTTCGATATAAAAAACAACAAAAAGCACCAACTAGCGAATGTGTATTAATATAGAAAATAGCACTGACCTTGCTGTACGAAGAGCAAATAAGCAACCAGAAGGGTCGCCAAAAAGGCGGCGCTTCCGGTCATCATGCCTGGACATGTCCTTTTTTCCGTTTCATTGCAACAGCTCTTTCAGGCTTGCGCGCGCAAAACACCGCAGCTATTCCGGTGTAGATACCTGAGGGTCCGCGAACTGTAAGTTGAAATACACATTGTAACAACAAATCTCTCTGTGAAAAAGGGATTTAATGCATGTGCGTAAACTGTCATCCCATATTAGACTGTGCGGTCCGCACAGGCTAATCAGGGACGACACTTTCCGCCTTTACTGGATTTTCGTCAAGAAGAGTCTTTCTTTAAACGAAAAATACAATACAAGTGCAGTCCGCACAGGCTTATCAGGCACGACACTTTCCGCACATGCATTAAACCCCCATTTCTCAGAGCGCGATCCACATTGTAACAACAAATGATTATTTAATGTCATAGATATGGTGTAAGTGTGACAAAAGTTCATGAAAGAGATAAAACGAAATTTTATCTGAATGTAGGAAATCCTGTTACCACTTCAATTATATCTGCAATACTCACTTTGCCATTAAGATAACCACCCCACTACTATTTGCCATACTCATAATACAATAAAGGTAACCACTCCAATACTATCTGCACTACTCACTATACAATAACAACTCCAATACTATCTGCACTACTTACTATACAATTACCACTCCAATACTATCTGCACTACTCACTATACAATAACTACTCCAATACTATCTGCACTACTTACTATACAATAACCACTCCAATACTATCTGCACTACTCACTATACAATAACCATTCCAATACTATCTGCACTACTCACTATACAATAACCACTCCAATTCTATCTGCACTACTCACTATACAAAAACCACTCCAATACTATCTGCACTACTCACTATACAATAATCACTCCAATACTATCTGCACTACTCACTATACAATAACCACTCCGATACTATCTGCACTACTCACTATACAATAACCACTCCAATACTATCTGCACTACTCACTATA
>VMBQ01000101.1:97188-140275 GCA_007657795.1 Dreissena rostriformis
AGGCTGCAGGAGCTTAGCCTTCCTGTAGGAGGGGGTAATGATGCGCCCCACCTTTTTGCTCAATGATATTCTCAATATTTATATTAATGTTAATAAATTATACTACTTTTAAAAGTGGTAAATGAACACTTACCTTTAATACATGTTTTAACTTTCCAAGAGTTGTGATGTTCACCAGTGAGGGAATTTTATACAAATACATGACTGCATATTTTTTATGTCTATACAGAATGCATTTTGTAATTAAAACCGCCCTCACTGTCTTTTAAGTTTCCATAAACATATAATTATTTTATTGTTGCTTAACACTTGTAAGGAGCGAAGCAGTTTCTTTGTTTATGGGTGTCCTGTTAGGCAAATTCTCCATTTTCTTGTAGTATGTATCCATTTCAACTCACCACGGAGTTCCAATAGTTATTTTCCTCTATGTCATATATCATTTCGCATAAGTTTTATTAACAATCGCTCATGGTAAGTCCTCATCTGAGCTTTGTTACATTCGCAATGGCGGCCATCTTGGATTCTTAGAACTTGTCGACCCGGGTCGATTTGCCTTAGTTGGTCGTTCGACCATAGGTCGGGTCGACCGAGTGCTGAATCGACCAAGGAAGATCAGCGTTCCTTTAGATTCATTCCGGTTCGAGCCTCCACGAAGAAAGGTCGCGTTTTGAGCAAGTCATTATTATTCAAGATCATTCAAGACTTCAAGTTGCTATTCGGTGGATCAGCAGCAGCCTGGGCAGGACAGTTGAAACATCGATCCAGTTTGCAGTCGATAAGGTTTTCTACCTTCTTCCTTATAGATTTTTGGCATGAAAGTTAAATCGGTTCATCTACATGAATTGTCTCATTTTTTTGATACTCGTTTGTTTACATCCTGTGGTGACTCATCCGCGACATAGATTCTTCATCTTTATTTTTATAAGTCGGTTAACGTTTTCTTTTCACGAACAAAATAACTGCTCTGCTCCACGAAACAAATATACATAGATATTCCAGAGTTTTATATATCCTCCGTTGTTGTAATCCGAACGATAAACGTTACACAGAATAAACCTTTAAACTTATGGCGGCTTCATTTGTTTGAAACTTGTTTATGACTAAGTAAGTCAATACGGTGTAGTGCAAAACGGGACAGCAGTACGCAACAGTATTTCTTTGTAAAGATCACTTTAGTACGTGGGAGATTAAATTGATTAGCATTCATTTGTTTCGATTTATATTAGAATTGTGATTGAATTTTATTAAGCATTAGATATGATAATTGCAACATGTCTTTCAAATTCTCCACAAAGAGTTATTTTATTTGTGAATGTTTATAAAATGTATTCTACAAGTAAAATGAAGTAAAAGAAGGCTCGTATGTACAAACATGAATTCATGCTGCATTTCTTCATCTGCGTAATGTGGATACCATATTCGCAATATCAATTATACGCATTGTATATAGTATAGTATGGGGTTTGAGAAGGAAGTCTTTGTCATCTTGTATTGTGTTTATAGTAATAAGAGAAGGTATAGAGAGATATTATTAATTTCAACGGCGATTATCTTTTTGAAACACGTTTGTTAAGAACATGACGTGTCTTCACAGGTGGAAACACATAGAAAACTAAGTTTATAGATTTTACCGTTGCGTTGTTCACATTATGAAAACTTATTCTACTGTAACATTCTATGTTCTTTGTTTGTGTGGTTATTTTTTTTAATAAGAAGTACAGAGTGCTTTCTCGTATGCATTGTTAAGTATTATAGCAATACTTATTATCGGCAAGGGAATACATGTACATATATATAATTACATTTATTTGACGTGTGTGCACTCAGCCAGCTTTAGTCGCCACACACATTCTTTTGAAAACACGCGTACCGTGTACTATGGAGTTCGTAAATGGACAAGTTTTATGCCATGTTAAGTAGTCACAATAAATTAAACGTGTGGTCCTTTACATATAAGGCGACGGCTGGCTACAATTTGCATCGGTTGACATTACACTTATTGTTTGCTTTATTATCAATCTGTCAACACACGTATACAAATGTATAACTCGGTTAACAGGCGTGTAGGATTGCCCATTAGCTGGATATCACAGACAGGTGATATACTGATGGATATCATCTTGTTTATATGGTTACACATTTTAAAGGCCCTATAACGCTCCAAATCAACGATTATTTCTTAAAGTATTTCGTAAAATAAAGTTACCCAATAAAAAATCAATGTTCCCTATAGCAAAAGCCAAAATTTCAAAACGAGATGTTTTCTGGTAACATGGATGTTTATCTATTTATCCTGCTTCATTTGAAATTATGCCGCTAACACATTTTATCAAGGACAAATGATTAATTAAGATAACAAAATAATTATTCTGGTCAGCTCCTACATGTACACCACATTCCTTACGACCGAATTACTACCGACTATGTCACGTTAAAAATAGTTCCACATTAAACTGGTCCTTTTAATACTTTCCTATTGAAATTATGAAAACAAATACAAAATGAATCGAGAATGTGCTATTTTAATGTTGGAAATTGAAAACAATGTGCAACAGCAAAACAAAAACTGATTTTTATTTTTTATCAGTAGAAATTAAAAAAAAATATGCAACAGCCAAAACAAAGACTCAATTTTATTTACCTCAATGACAGCTTTAATCCAATTCTTATACCAATAAAGTTACAACTATATGCACTTACTTGTTCTGTTCGTCCATCCCTTTATCGAAATGTTTTTCAAACCACACTATTTCTTCATGATCATGGATCATGGCGTTTGTATCGAATGCTTTCCATATGACCTAAAACACGATTTACGAAATCGTAATCCTGTCGGAGCGAGTTATTTTATTCCTATGGAAATTTACAAATATGCATGGCAAACACACAATCCGAAATATGTTTTGGATTCGTTCAATGCTTTAAAAATATTAAATATTTTACTGTTAAAAAACCACCACGTCCAAATTCTTGTCCCAAAAATCCACATAGTCTTGCTTAGACTAGATATGTTTCGTCAGAGAAATGACGTCACACGAGAAACGTAAATTGTGTTATCAAGTGAATGGAAATCAAAATACGGAAAGCCGGTTCTGTAATATGTTTGAAGAAGATGCAAAGTAGGATGATATGTAATATCAACGAAAACATTCGCGATGCGTCTAAAAAATGCGTCAGCCTTGTGTAGTGTATTGGAAAGGTAACACTCAACTATGTGTCACCGTACGTAGGAATACACTTCTTTCTGTTGACTGGAGATAGTAAAATTTATTCGACCCTGCATTATTTGGTCAATGTTTGCAACAGAGGCAGGATAAAACCATTTATATGTTATCTAAATGAATCTGTCTCGTATAAATGACATACGATGATGAATTGGATGCGTACGTGACTGAGCGTAAAACGTTCATATTGTAAATACAATCGTTGAGATAGTGATACACATAGTTTCAGTTTCTTTGACATTATTTTCTAATACAAAATAAACCTCAACATATATTCTATCAGTAAAGGTTACAAACCGTTTCCATCTTAAATAAACGTCAAATACTTAGTTTCCATGCTGCTGTGTGGTAATTAATTAAAGATGTGATGCAAGGTATTAGTTGTGCAGAAAAGTATTTCTTAAATATGCTGCAAACTGATTTGGTGTTGAAAAAAAAAGTATAAGCGGATATGGTCCACTGTATGGTAATGTACCTTCCTAGCTCAGGTATTGAAACATTATAAGCAGTATAAGTGATATTTTGGGAAGGTACGTACAATCAATTTGTTTTTCACCAAATATGGAATTCTGCAGTCCATAATAAGTATTATTAAAGCTTCATAGTTTTTAATCAGTATTTATGTCCATAATAAGTATTATTAAAGATTCATAGTTTTTAATCAGTATTTATTAATAAGAATGTCCGCTACAATTGATCGAACTTTTGCCAATGCTGACGGATGGCGCAACATAGCAGGCTTGTTAAAATGTCCATTTGCTTGTGTGATTGATGCATTGTGTATGATATGAGAAGTTTATCTTTAATCGACTCCATCTTTTCAGGATAAGTGTCAGAAGTGGAAAATACGGTTGTTGAATACGCATGATTTAGCGTTTTCTGGCAACAGTTTACGCACGTGAACGCAAGTTTTTCATAAGACCTATCTTGTATATGTAAACCATATTATCAGACGTGTGATACACTCTACTTGGTATCCATGAATCTTGCCCTAGAAAATTTATATCAATACCTAGATAAGCTGACACTTGATAAGATGGGAGTAAAACAGCGATGCAAAATAAGTGGCAAAAAGTATTCTTGGTTTGTTTAACTTGACGATTAATGACCTTACTTACTAACTTTATTGTCTATTTTCCCGGGGTCGCTATGGTGGCTGATTTTTGCTATATCATCCGGGCGTGTTGGTGGGTTTGAATGATTGTCGCCAATAAGAAAACAAGCCAAAACAACAGTCAATACGACACATGCCATAATTGTATCGTATTTGCGCCCATTTGGAGGGTTATTTATCGTTGGCTCGTGTTGGCGGGATGGCAAATTATAAAATCCCCAATACACCAGCACAAGTGCACGACAAATAGGTCCGCTCGAACGACAAAATGGCGTCAAATGTCATAATCTTTGTATTTGCGCCCTTTTGGTCGTCATGGCGGGTATGTAAGTCTTTATCTAAAGTTGGCCCCTGGAAGGGTTCGAAAGTAGAAAACAGAATAATGCACCATATATCTGTATTTCTCTTTTGTTGGATTGTTGGTAACACAAATTGTTTATTTATACATTCGCAATAATTATACATGCTCAAAATTAAGTAAATACATTACTCGTTACATAACGTAAGGTAAAATACCTACATATTAATAAAAAGACAGCTAGTTTAAACTAGTTCAACTAGCTGCTACGCTCACATTCAGAATAATGACAAGGCTTCAATTAGAAAATGCCATTCTTACACTCAATATTCTGACAATGTGCGTCGTAACACAATGTTATTAACGAGTTTTGTTCCTCAATGAACGTGCTTCTGATCTAATGCCGTTGTTACAATAGCACTATATTATATATATTTATTTAGTTTAAAATTATCTTCTGATAGAGAAGGCAAGTGTGATCGAAGGACTTTATATCTATCAGTTTAATTTAATTGTGTACGAAATCAATCTACATCGGTTTTATATGGGACAGCCAACCGAGATGTATGGCTGAAACGCCATATATCAGCTTGAATAAATGTAACTACATCGCACCCCATATGCTATGAATAAGTAGATATCGCACCCCATATGCTATATATAAGTAGATTTGCAGCATTTCGTATGATAATGACAAATTGTAAATTGTGTCGTCATTTGGTTGACACTGGTCTGCAAATCTTTGAGAACTTATTTTCATAAATACTCGTCTATAATTTACCATTCGTTCCTAAACATTTTATGTGATATATTAGTTTAGTAAATGGTTTCCAACAGCAAATGCGTGATTTAGCTTATTTATATCATCTTCATGAGCATCATTGTGAAAAGCGACATAAGAGTAACTACCTGCCATTAAACAATATATCTAATTAATAAATACATTCTCTTAGAAACTTATTTGGAATTAAGGTTGAATTTAGTTACATTTTTAAAGCTTGCACAGTATAAACTCACCGATAACTGTTATTAAAATGTTGAAACGCATTCATGTTTGCTTACATGATAATGCATTGTTTCAGTCATGCTTGTACTTTTAGTAAAGATATATAGCTTACAATATTTGTTATATTATTTGTTTGTTATATCTTGATTGCATATAAAACAACTGAATTGCATGTGAGTATATAATAAATGACAGTTTACGTGTAAAAATGCGTGCAAATGGATAATAAATGAAAACCATATTTTTGCAGAACACTAAATTTGTACGTGAACCTGTGTTGAATATATTGTTGCACAAAAATAATAAAAAAGGCATTGTATATATAACCGTATTTTACACAACGCTGTCATTTATCCAATTATTAAAACAGTAATTTGTTATGTATAAATGGTGCGCGCCTAAAAGTCAAAATAGTTTTTTTCCAATAAGAAATAAATTGCTAATTGTTGGTCTCAGTGTAATATCGTATTAGTATTGTATGGTTTTTATAAAGCATATTTTCACGAGGTTCTTTTCTTTGAACAGGCTGATTCCCAGATATTTTATTACTTTTACCAAGAAATTAAAAAATGTCATATAAAACCTAGTATATTTCTCCGACATAGTATTCTATAGGAAAGAAACCTTACATGCTCGTTTAGCAGCGCTCTATTTACTCCGGGACACTGGAATGAACACTTGTTTCGCTATACAATGTCTCGTTAAATTTGCGTGCAATACTAAGTAACATACAATATGGATACAAATCCAGTGTGTGCAGAGCGTTCAAGTCCCCTTTTATATTAAGTTTTTGCAAATTGCATTTCGTATTAAAAATCTATTGCATCGTTGAAAGCGAGTCGAACACATACAGCATACAATGCTAATAAACATTCTGTGTCTACATGATATGATTTATATTTACGTTTGTCAGATGCGTCTTCAGACCAAGGTGAGCGGGATCCTGAAGCATATACTGAACACTTCGGAGACAAAGGAGTCGACGGCTTTTTTTGCCGCATAGTTCGTACAACATGAAAATGAACATTCATTTATCGCTGCAGTACGATTAAGGATATTGTGAAACAATTGAGCAGCATATTATGCATGTTACACGCTGATTTACATGGTTGCTGTTTGAAAGAGGTATGTTAAAGAATGCAGCAAACAATGTTCATTAGAATAAGTTCGTTGATGTTTATAATGGCTGACACATGCTTCAGTTTACATTATCACATAGTCAGTGATCAGTAAATATAGACAAATAGAATAGAAATCGCGTTCTGAGAAAACTGGACAAAATGCATGTGCGTAAATTGTCATCCCATATTAGCCTGTGCAGTCCGCACAGGCTAATCAGGGACGACAATTTCCGCGTTTATGGAATTTTTCGTTTAAATGATGCCTCTTCTTAACAAAAATCCAGTTTAGGCGGAAAGTGTCGTCCCGTATTAGCCTGTGAGGACTGCACAGGCTAATCTGGGATGACACTTCACGCACAAGCATTGTGCCCGGTTTTCTCAGAACGCGACACAAATATCGACAAATAGAATGAAAAGCAAATGGTCGCTGAACGTGTTACTGCCATGTACAATATCACCATACATACTTATATAAAACATGAAATGGCATTCAACTTCATCGGTAGCTACACATTTTGTATTGACGTTTTTACCACAAACTGATTTATGACTCGAAAGACATATTCTCTTAAAACTGCTTGTTCTAATATTGCCGAATAGGGTTACTTTGCATTGGTGCGAAGCATGCATAAAAGATTGTTCATTGCTTGACCTTTTATACAATATCAAACTTATAATGTAATGAAAACGACACATATTAAGGTTCCAGCGAATTAATAAGGATTATTGTATACCCTACTGCAGCTATTAATATCAAAACGTTAATGGCTCAGCTTTTTAGGGAAGACCTTCCACAAATCTGCGGTTTCTTGACCTTTGTATGTCATCTTTTGTAAATGCTTGCCTCCGTATTTATGAAATAAAAACGTGATATCAACTTGATGTACCAATGAATAACCCAGCATGAATATGAAGCAAATATTGGAATAAGGCTCTAATTTAGTAGTCGTGACAAGAGAAGTTCCTTATAAATATTTATTATGACGTACTGTTGTAAACAACTGTTGAGATGACCCTCCTTTACGGAGATTAATACTATACGAACATATGAAAATAAGTACCTGAATCATCAAAATAATGGAAACCAGCTCACACATAATTCTGGTTCCATTTGAAAGTTATGTTGCCGGTATGTTGACGTAACCGTCAAGATGATCGCAAGCGTCCTCGTTGTGAATTGAAAAGAGGAGAACTAAAAAATGAAATTTATTCAGAGGATTACGGTTTGAGAAATTATGGGTCTAAGCATATATTCACTTCAAACAATCAAAAAAGTATTTGCAAATAAAAGCCTGCTTTGTTTCCGGCAGTTTGGACTCTCAATAAGTTTGCAAAATTATGTCATTTATAAAAGAATAATATAAATGAAAATTGTTAAAACTAAACGTATACCCTTTCAGCTAATTATGCTGACACTAATAACTATATCGTTTTTTTATATGAAAGGCCAAATTTCATAAACATAACATGGGGTTGTCAGGAAACAGCTAAATATCATCTGACGTATTGTATTGCCCAACACGGAATCCTGCTAATTTATTTCTTATTTATATAATCAACCCGTTACAAAATGTAGGTGTGCCCTTCTAAAATACATTAATGACCTAAATAGAAAAGCTGGATATTTTATACTCTAACAATGAAAGTCTAAGTTTCTAGCACAGAAGCTTTTAAGCAGTACAGCACTGTCTATAACAACACTCAATTTAATTAGCAATTCAGCTGTAAGCAAATTATAGCGTACATGTGTGCCTTAGAAATGCTTCTTAACTGAACAATTATAAAAAACGAGAACTAGTTATACCCGAAAGAACCTATTGTAAGTGTCGGCTGTTTTTTTTTCAAAGAAGCAAACCAAGTGATTATTGTGCGATGCAAAACAAAAAAACAACATACACGATGTTGTTCGAAAAATAAACAATATTTGATCTAAACAACACTTTGTTGTGTTAACGGTTACGAGAGTATTGCAGTGTTGTGTAGGGTATGGTCGCATGCCTGAAAGGAAATCAACTTACTAAATTGTCACAGGGCTTTTTTTGTAATATTTTTCCTTAAACATGTTTGTGAGAGTGCGTTTTTATGTTCGTCAAATTGTATTATTCAATTTAATTTCAATCATTATCACATCATTCAAATGAATCGTCCATTCTACTCACAATCATATGTAAGTTCACCTTTTTTTTCATTTTCATCCCCTTGCACACTTTCATCAACGTAGTTCATCCCAGCCTGCTTTATCTCGCACTATTTGCACGAGAAACCGCTCACACATACGATAGAAAGTAGAGAAGTCGGACGTTTTTTTTTTTGTCTTTTTACTTCATCAATTGTCGTTGTTTAAACCCTGACGTACTCAACGAACTTGAGTCAGCCCTTTACAATATGTAACATAATTATTAGAATAATTTAGGAAATGTAAAGTAGCATTTTATAACTGTTTCATTTTGGTTGGTTAGTGTTTACATTGTATGAATGTAGCACACAATTAATCTTAAGAAACAATCAGGAGATAAATTAAATTTCTCGTTCTTATCCACGTTTTTTTTAACAGAACACGAATATAAACATAAAATGAAGGTAATATGGTTCAACAAGTTAAATAAGCCGCATTTATATTAAAATTGACGTTAATAAAAAGCGATACAGAATAAAAAAAATACGGTTAAGTATCCAATAAAAAAAAACTACCACACAGCTTAATGAGAAATACGACTTACTTTCATTATTAACACAATCAGTGCCAACTGTAGAAGAAACAGCAAAAACTCACTGGAGTCGAAGAAAGTTGATAAATAATACCGTGTGATGTTAAAAGTATTTTATACACACTTACGGGTTTTAGGTCTTTACTTAATATGATTGAGCGTTGTTTTACCATGACAAATATGCATCGGTTTAACATAGTGAGCATGTACATTTCGCCCTTAAGAAATCACGGCAAGCGTGAAAACAATATCCATCCTAGACTTCAATACAGTAAATCAAGTTTGAAAATATACTATATAAGTATAAGTTCCAGGTCGCTCAACAGTATGAAGTTGAACTTAATGCTTGTTGTAAGACACATATCTCATTGCGAAACCATAAAATATAAGTATGTTGAATTCTGGTGTTTGTCAATTCCCGAATACGGACACACATAGACACATATATTTCATTGCGAAACCAAAATATGTAAGTATGTTGATTTCTGGTGTTTCTTAATTCCTTAAAACAGTTTTAAAGTTCTTGTGTGCCATACATGTTTGCATATCGTGTATTCAGTAGGTGAACTAGTGAAACAAATTAACAGAAAGTATTTTAAATATTGTGATACGATGATTTTGACAGCTGAGCAAACGTTCGTTTTGTCTCATGTGATGTGTGTGTTAAACGTACGGTGCGAGCTGGTGTTAAAATATATTGCTTAAGGATCGACCATCAAGCAAAGACGAACAAATATTGTAACAAAATATTAATGTATGAATATTGATGAAAGATATATAAATATATATTGTCTTGCCAATGTTCATGGCTTCATAATATTTTCTGCCAGTTTCTATTTCTTTATTTGATCCCCATCTCGTTGTTTATTCGAATATGTGAACAAGCATAGACCTTTTGAGCAACAAGTGTTACAGTAATCGCAAAGTTGCGTGAAACCTAACTTGCTTATAACGTCCTTAAAATAACAAATTATGCGAACCAATTAATTGACTTTCAATAAGATTACGCAAATATTTCACCTTCAATATAATTTCATATTTTTAACCCACTGAAGTTACCATAACGGTAATAAAATGCATTTTGAAACTTACACCATTTCGCTCAGTTACATTAACATTAAATATTGACGGATAAAAAAAAACACTGCAATCATTTATTCAACACCTTTTTTTTTCATACGCGTGTATCATATCACTGATTAATAAAGGTTAGACATTTCAGACACCAAACTTTCAGACACCAAAACACGGGGGAAAAGGAGAGCGACACATATGTTGATAACATGTAGCATCATTGACAAGACATCAGACAAAGAATAATTGCATCGTTGCATTAATTTAGTAGGTCCTCCGAAACATAATTACCAAAGCAATACGTATTATTTATTGTAAGTAATCAAGTAAAATATTACCAACACACACGACATAATTAGTAACGTATTTTACCAATTATTAAAGTTGTTTTTCACTTGTGGACCATACATTCACAATTTGTACACAATGAGTCACTACAGTATACACATAATAATCTTAGTTTGTATGATATTACATTTTAAGGTTTGTAAGCAGTTAAATGTAAAATGTTGATGAATTGTTTTGTTGTAATATTAAGATGTATTATGATTACGCACTCAACTATAATAGTGGTATTGCCAAAATAAGTGTTTAATGTTACGTATGTTGACGTTTCAAATAGAGTACCGTAGCATTTTCCGTACCATTGACTCATGTAAGTGATATGCAAGTAAGGTTTCCTTTGGTTGAATTTTATTCCTTCTGTACGTCCCTGCCGACACACTGCTGAAACTTTAAAAAATGCTAAAATTAGTAATGGTGGACAAACCTGTATTTAGTGTTATGTCACCAACTAACAATGCCTGGGAGATTATCTGTTTTGAATTTTTGGGCTGACAGGCCGTATTGCATTGTACGTTTGTTCAAAACTAGCTGGCATGCCACGGCGATATAAGTAAAACGCAGATGATTAATTCCGACTCTATTGAATTTTCTAAACGCAGAAAGAAACGAGATTATACTATCATTTAGTACCATTAAAAATAATACCATTATAAATTAACCTGTACATACAATTGATTGTGTTATTAATACTGTCAATTCATCACTGCGTCCAATGGTCTCTCCTCTATTTTAGGCATACTCTTCAAATGATCAACACAAGTCACATTTCCATTTTCAAGAAGTGTGTCCAGCAGCATAGCAGTAGGCATGCAATTAATAATTTACTTTTCCAATAAAGTCTATATAAAAACGTAAAATTATATTAAAGAAGTTCGAATACTTTGTCACAAACAAACAAAAGTCCTCTACTGGGTTAATGTTGTCGGACTAAGAACTGGAACTTCATAAAGTTATTTTGTTCTTTTGAGAATGTAAGGATGTATATTTTTGTTATCAATATGTACGTATAGCAACCACAATATTAATCTCACGAGAAGAACTACAATAACGTGCATATTCACCACATGCTCTCTATACAAATACCGAGTTTCATCAACCTAGATATTTAAGTTGTTGCAGCATCGAGATGTTTGTTTGAACTTAATTCTGTAACCGTAGCAGCCAAACCATTCGTCTGATAGCAATCTGAAATAACGTGCATATTCCCTATATGGTGCCATATGCAAATAATTAGTTTCATCAACTTAGCACTTTTGTACGCTTTGAGTTATCGCAGAATCCAAATTGTGCGGACCAAACGACAGACGACACGGAACTATAGTGCATATTAACCATACGGTCCTCTATCTACATACCGAGTTCAATCAACCTTGCGTTATTGCAGCATCCAGATTTAAGATTAACTTATTTCTGTAACAATAGCAACCCAAATGTCGTGCAAATTACCCATATTGCCCTCTATGTCAATACTGAATTTCATAAACATAGCTGAAGTACATTTTAGATAAAGAAGGATCCATATGTTTCGGACAGAAAGACGGACAGACAAAAGAACAATTCTGAAATCGCTTGCATATTCCTCTTTAGGACTCTCTATCCTCGCACCACGTTTCATCGACGTATCTTATGTACCTTGCAAACTATTGCAATATCTAAATTTAAGTTATCTTTTTTTCTCAGTATAGCATTTGTAACCATCGCAATCGCAATTTTCGTCTGACAAACAAAATCAACTAAAAACCGTGCAAATTCCCGAACGATTGCGAACAAGTCATTGCGATTTACTATTATTCACTCACCAGAAAATACACCGATAGCATGGGTGTATTGCAAAAGCAACTGCAAGCGATTTCTACATCAGTACAGTGGGTATCATTGGTATATTTTGGAATAATAAGTATACGCTACATGTACATACAAAAGCGAAGGACGAAAAGGAAAAAAAAAACTCGGGAAGAATTTTTATTGAAAGAGAAATGAAAGAACAATCTTACAAAAGCATAAACAATTGACCTTTAAAACGTCCCTGTTATTAATTACTAAGGTCGATGCCAAATTGGGTTTCCCTTACATACACAATGTAACCTTTGCATCGTTTAGAATTGGCTACATGAGTTCCCGACATGAGTAACGCCAGCAACTTGAGTTACAAAAAGACTCGTTTTTATACCAACGTGAGTTGCATCTTAGTGCTTTGAAATTGCTTCCGCTTGTAGCAGCGGTGTACAATTGACACATTTTGATAAATTGTCGATTCCTGATTGCGAAATTTCATCACGATTAATTCTGATATAAGCCACAACTTCTTATATATCACCGTTCTTGTAATTTTAAACGTTCACAATCATTAACCGCACTCTATAATGTGGCCTCGTAAAGGACAAACACTGATCTCGATCCATATTCCAGATAATCCACTTTTTCATATATTATAAAACATAAATCATAAAATCGTCTCCACCATTAACTATTGTGCTATAATTTGCATCGCATATCACTTATATAAGTGATCTGTTTTTACGCACATCATTCGGGGAATTTCTCTAGGAAAACTTTGATCAGCTCAATATAACCAACCAAAGATTCAATTTGAAGACATTAAACGAAAACCTAAATAATTTGTCGGGTTAAACCAATGAAACAAAGTATGTGCAGATCGCTTCGTCATTAAGATCGTTGGCTCAATCTTTGATACTAGTGATCAAACATATGTTTGGATTATTTTGGGTCATTTTAATTTCATATGCAACGTGCAATTAATCTTCCATACTCATTGTGTAAGCTCCTTCTGTGTATATGCTGTTTCATCATGATAGCTCAATATGATACCACGAATGACGAAAAAAGAAACGTTATCAAATACCGTATTTTTTACAATTATTAGTTTATATTGATTAAAATATCACGACTGGTATATAACCTTACTTGAAACAAGTTTTTTTTTTTTTTTTACTTTATTTTTTATTTTTTTTTACTGGGTATGCATACCAGATAACTAACTATAAATAACACAAGTAGATTGATCATAATCGTCACGTGGTAAACCCAGGAATGCAAATTGTGCATGCGTAGTGAATTGTATATATTTTATATATATAATGATCAATCTACTTGCGTTATTTATAATGTGTTTATCGTTATGTCACCTATTTTTCGCGATGCAATTTCGATTTCACATCGTGCAATTTTATAACCGAATATACTGCAAATATGAACTGTTTTCAAGTAATGTAATATACCAGCCGTGATATTTTTATCAATATAAACTAATAATTGTAAAAAATACGGTATTTTAGAACTTTTCTTTTTTCGTCATTCGTGGTTTACAGTCCTTTAAGGAAATAATACTGTAAGCTTTGAAGTGTATCGATTTTTATATTTCCTTATGTGATTGATAACAGTGTGTCTTCAATCATTGGAATTCTTTAAGAATTGCTTTAACTTGAAACAAAAATATTAGTTAGTCCCTTGCATGTCTTCAAAAATAATTAAGCTAGTCATTATACTCGTTTCTACATCTGATACGTACTTGAACAGTCGAAAATATTCACTTAACATTAGATACCCATTTGCGAGATTCTATAATTCGAGCTGTATATTTACACATAACTAACTTAATTCATCATTGTTCCTGAAAACGTTAATAGTTACTATATTCTTGGTTTCAAACAGGTATTAAAGCTTCGAAGATAATTGCACAATGGCATCAGCTGTTTCTTCGTTTACTTATTACATGTCTATACATTCGAGGGTCCAGCTTTCAAGTTTCGGGCCTTATTTCGACGATCTAGTTGTCGACGGGGAACCTATCGACGGAACATCTGCCTGCGGTTAGCCGATGGCTTGCCGGGTTTATCTTTAACGCTTTCCGTTTCTGAATCAGATTCTATTTCAGACACCTGTACTAAGAAATGAATTTAATTTAATTTTCATTTCACAAAATGAAGTTTAAACTTACGTCTTCACTGAGACAAAATACAGTTTTCAGTGTGTAAGTTACAGCTTTAAAAGTCAGGAAAATTACAAGAAATAGTTTTATTTCCTTTAATCTCTAGCCTAACGTTATCAAATCTTATTTTGCAACTTGAGTATATCAAATTTTGAGGAATGGAATTAATATCATTATTGACTTAAATTCGATACCCCATTGTATTTCCTTTGCGTGTGCTTGTTTGTATTTGTTTTATTTTTGTTTGGGAAATGTGATTCCGGAAGTTGATAGATACCCTTCATCCTTAATGCAAAGTCACTTTGCGTACATATGTTCCAGTGTGTTATTAAAAAGGCAGTCTAAGGATTTGTTTCCAGTTATTGGTGAAATTTATTCTAATTAACAAGTGGTCAAGCATTTTTATAAACGATTGATTTAATATTTCCGCTTATCATTTTCATTCATTTGTTCTACACTTTGCTGACGAAGGTTTTCATTTTCATTTTTACAAGAAATAATATTTTTGCACATCTTTGCAAGTATCTGCACAACACGATGGGCTTAATGATGGTCGTAAGATATAACACCTTTTATTTCAACCGATGTAATTTTGAAAAATTGGATTAGACATTCCGTTTGAAGGTGTACTTTGAAATAGACATTGCGAAGAAGCCACAAGCGGATTAGAGGCGAACAGGTCTTACAATAAGTGATGCTGATCATCCAGGGGCTGGATTTTCTCAACACTCGGTTGTAATAAAAGAGCTTGGGATATACAAATGACCAGCAGAACGTTAGAATGATCAAGTTGTCACAACTCATTGCCAAATTGCTGTATTGAATGCATTATTGTTAGACGAACTGAAAACTGTTTCTTTATTTATTAGATCTATCATAAAATAAAAACATACTTCCAAATCTAGACGACAGCTTTTTGGTTCTGATAGTTGAATGATACAAAATTTAAAACGTGCAAACGGACACAATGTACCATTATCTCAATTTTTGGAAACTAAGTTTATTTCGGATTTTCTTTGATTTTTTTTCTAATGTATATGTTACCACGTTTGAGCAATTATTCTGTTGAGAATAATTATGTACACCCGCACTACAGTTGGTCCAACCTAGCTATTTATTATACAAAACGTGCCTCAAAACATTGGCAATTTGACATTAAAATAATTTATTTAAAAAACACCCTACTCAAATTAAATCCTGGATCAGCGCCTGAAAAAAGTTGCATTAGTTTAACCTAGAAATGATAACATTTGAATACATTTGAAAATGTTGTCCATTAATGTATCAATTAATTAAACAGCTGTCAGGGTTATACTAAAGATTCGAAATGTGTTCAATATTATATATTTTATATATTTAATGCTTTGTGTTGGATGCCATTTTAATCCAACATAAAGCAGACTTTAATACGCTATTTTTAAAATGGTAAAATATGTGTATTATTACGGTAAAATGACCACTTACTTCATGTAAGGAGACAAATCCGTGAATAAAGACCCCCTGCAAAATATGTCAAACTGTACATATTCCAAAACGCGATGTTTTATTTCAGGTCAGCCTTTTCTATGCAACTGTTTTCTTGTCATTTTATAATCAAATTCGCCGTAATAGATTTTATTTTGTTTATCAATACTCATAAATATATACTCCCTCAAAATACAATCCTGTTTTATTTGTTAATGCTTGAATTTGAATCATGGATTGCACTAAGGTAGCTAGTAACAACAAAGCAGAAATAAGAGACACTCAATAAAGCTCAAGCATACGTTGGACCAAGGTAGAATGAACGTATCGGTGAAGAGTACACTCATCATACACCAGTTACACAAGAATACAGCGTGTATGAAGCAGTAAGACATGAAAACGTAAACTGTCAGTTCAAGGAACGTTGCCATATATTATTAGGATGCTTCCTTGCATTAAAATAAGATTGTTATACACGTCCCCTAAGTGATCTAATTAATTTAATACCTTCCGTTCTTTGGTTTGCGTTTGTTTTTCCTGATTTCAGGCGACTGTAATATAACGGTCTCTTTTAGAAATGATCATGCAGAATAAAATATTTATAAATGCCTGAAAAGTGGACATATTAATGTAAAATGATTCCTATTTAACACCGTGTTTATGTTTATGTGTATGTTCTACTTATAACGAGCCCATGTTGAATTAAAATACATTTCTATAAATGAAATATTTATCGCTCAGTTAGTATCTTCTTATTTTCGGTTTCTTTTATTAAATTTAAAAACAACAACATGGTACCTTGCAGACCAATATAGCAGCAACTGGAGAAATGACATGACTATATCTAGCATAACATGCGACTAAACAATAAAATAATCAAGAACATCGAATGACACTTATGGATTAATTGGAGAAAATGTAGTTCAACAATACTCTAAGGTGCAGTTTAGAAATATAAAAAAAAAAAAAAACGTTCACGTAAACAATTAGTCAAACGAAAGAAGTTTTCATGTTAACTTGACAAGAAAGAACAGTTTGTAGATTCTTGGTAATAACCGACAAGTATCAAACATTAGTTGTTTTATATGTCAGTGGATCTGTGACTAGTTAGATTTATATGCATGTTTCTTACAACGTTTAATACAATGTATATTGAAATGTTGCTTAAAAGCCTAGGTATTAAAAGATAACCACATTATTTGAACCCCAGTTCATATCAATATTCCACCTGGTAAATATCGTAACAGGCCGTCACTAGCTCCATGAAATAATTTATGATAATTGATTTGTAAAACTGCTTAATAGACAACCATGTCAGCACAAAGATATAGTATGTAAAAAACTGCTTGCTTAAAAATGACAAAGATGACAAGCAACAAAGCACGAGCAAAATTTCAAAATATGTTTTGCATTCTATATTTTACAGACAAAGTTGCATCACTGTTTATGTATGGACTTTAAATCTTTGTTTTCCCTAATAAAGATACCGTGTTTTAGAAATGATCTTCAAATCAATATGACGATCGCTTGCCCTCGAAATAGGCTTTGAATTATCCTTTTTTTATCTTTGAGGTATCTTTTATAAAAAAGATAAGCCGATGTATTTATGATGATACTCAGACGTTTAATGCCATCAATTGGAGACTACTTGTCAACGGTGACATAAAGGTATAATTAAGCCTTATCATTAGTTTAAGTATTGACTTATAATATTAAAGCGCTGGAAGAAGTGCTAGTTTTCAAAAGAAATTGCTTATAACTTAATTTGAATATGTCACATGTTTATTACCTGTTATAAGACTTGAGCTTTTATTTAGCAAACTTGCTAATTGAAATTTGATTGAAGACAATTTCCTGTCGGAAACAAAACCAGTCATACAGAAATGTCATGACATCATTACATGTCTAGAGGAAATTGATCATTATATTAATAAAAAGCTCACATTGAACGACATCATAAATAAACAATATACGCGATGATGTCTCAAGCAAACACGACAACAGATATATACCATACCCAAGAGAAAGAGAAAACGGACCCATGTTTTGTATTACATGTAAGTATGGACAACTTTTGATTATGCCATTATGTTTAATATGGTAGCAATGCGGTGTTACCTACTTGATAAAACCTGGTGTATATCAATGTTGCGAATGTTAGTATCCATTCGTTGAATTGAGACCTGAAGATGCAATCACGTCTAAATTGATTAAAATTAACCCATATACATACATTGTTTTATTTGTCTTATTCAGCTTTATGAGGTATGTAATATATTGATTGCAATTTGCTACGTTTGTTTGGTTTCGATTTGATTGAGTTTGTATAAAATACCATGACGGCTGGTAAAATTAGAATTAGGTTCACACATTATCTGTTATTGTTATTGTTTTTTGTCTAAATTTAGGATTGGTGCTCCAATAAAACAACACTTTAAGAAATAATGGCCTTTACCCAAAAATAACGAACATGAAAAGACAGATACAGTAGCAAAATAAACTGAAAAAAAAACAATCAAATACTGTTTTACTGCCCTTGTATTGAAACAACCTACCTTTTGCAAGTTATATTATACAAAGATAGATTAAGTTACTAACTGGGTTAATATACCCTCGATTAATTTAAATATAAAAATAGTGACTCTTCAGCTGTACCAGCATGAGAAAAATCTTACTAAAGCACGAGTTTATTTTATGGCAGTGGCTAATTGACAAATATTGTGACACAGTTCAAACGCTCAATGCATACGACAAAATACGCATCAAACAAAACTATAAAAAAATACATTTCAAAACATCAAATTAATCGAGGATATGTTACGGTTCGGGGCTACTCTAACAATATATATTTTAACGTCGTTTATGTGACTCGCGAGCAGCAATTGTTATGCCAATATTTTCGCAATATACAATTTATTTCATCTCCTCATACATTGCAATCAGCTCGAGTAAAACAGATATTCTTTTAGAAAGTGTATGGTAATTGAACTGTATTTAATGAAATCATTTAATCTAGGAACAATTAAACTCCATACAAAACTATCATTAGAGAAAGTATGTAAATTCTTTTATTTCAAAACATTACAGTACATGCAACGCAACATTAACAATGTACGTCATAGAAATCTATGAATGTTAAACTTATCAAGGAAACGAATATCCAAATTTCTGGTGATCATTTCGATTTGTGACTTAAGTACAGAAACTACTGTAAAACATAAATTTATGAAAAGGTCACGGAAACATCAGACAATAATAGTGAATGTCATTCAAGCACGATAAAAGCATCACACTCATTAAATGTTAGATTTAATTGGACGCCTGACGCTAAATCATGATAACATTGACATAAAATTAACAAGATCCACTATTTAATTAACATTAACAGAAAAAGCAAAGCTCAAACATACTCCGTGAACTCGTCTTAAAGGTCTGGTGAAGATGACATCAGTGCTACATTGGCAACTTTGATGAAGTAAAATTTTTAGTTTTAAGCTTGCAATCTATAATGTTTACCTCCAGCAATATAGTGAAGTTCGTCTGATCATTTCATAAACTACTTACATGTATACTATACTACATGAAATACAAACATTTATTGACTGTTGCTATTTTCATCATGAAATCGTGATCAGTATCAGTAATGACTTCCAATTGTTATTTTTAACTTCGGAATAATAATTGCTTGTCTTCTTATTGATACTGTGTGTAGGACAGTTTTGAATTCCACAAAAGCAAATTTATTTATTTGAGAAAACCAGAAAGTAAGTTTAATATTAACGCTAACCACTGATAATACAACTGCTTATTTTTAATCAATAATTCCTTGTGTAATGGAAGATATATCAACTTAATCTTCTCTTATGAATTGCAATATTTGTCTTCGGAATAATAATTGTTTGTCTTTTTATCGATAATATTGGTAAGATAGTTCTGAAGCACAAGCAAAATAGTGTATATTGAGAAAGCCAGAAAGTATTTTTAATATGTACGCTATCCTCTAATATGTGTCGCGATCCAAGAAAAAAGGGCATAATGTTTGTGCGTAAATTGTCATCCCAGATTAGCCTGTGCAGTCCGCACAGGCTAATCAGGAACGACAATTTCCGCCTTTATGGAATTTTTCGTTTAAATGATGTCTCTTCTTAGCGAAAATCCAGTTAAGGCGGAAAGTGTCGTTCCGGATTAGCCTGTGCGGACTGCACAGGCTAATCTGGAATGACACTTTAAGCACAAGCATTATGCACAGTTTTCTCAGAACACGACACTAATAACACCACTGCGTGATTTAAATGAATAATTCCTTGTGTGATGTAATAAATATTAACTTATTCTTCTCTAATGATTTCATTCTTACCTGTCTAGTAAATACAATTAATGTGTTCAGTCGTCAAGTGGATTCATAATATGTCTGTCATAGACAACATTGTATAACCAACTATATCTGTCAGACTTTATTCAATATCATAGTATGTGTAAGAATCTGTTCGAATAGCTGAAGCGACACGTAGGTACATCAAATTATGAATATAAAATATATATTCGTGTACCATATTTGTTTATACATATGAGTTGTATAATTTTGATGGGATTAACCAATCGTATTGAAAGTTACACGACAAATGATAAAAGCCATGCAATATCAAAAGACAATGGTCTACATGTAATATTACTCATAAACATTGGCGTAAGTATACACAAAACATATTATAAATAGCTTGAAGAATCTAAGTACGTATATATGTCTGTATTATGGCAGCAGAAACGAAACAACAACATCAAGCAACAACAAAAAACATTTTTTCTTTAATATATAACTAATGTTCAATAATTATGCTGTATAAAGCACAAAACTACGTTGTCTCTGTATAATAGTAGTCATGGTTTAAAATAAACACAAATATGCTTCATTGCTCCACATGAAGTAGATCAAACGGAATAATGTATGTGTAGTTAATGTCACCGGAAATTAACACGGCCATATAAGCACCGTTTCGATTTAAGTTACATAACCGTGTCTCAAATTACCCTATTGTGTCTACTTGAATCCGTCGTGTATTAGAGCACCATGGCCTGGTTCCTTGACATCAACTGTACCTTTGGTCCGTCATTACAGTCCAGTGAGGTTTGAACATGACCAGGTTTGGCGTTCTTGTACTGGCAGTTCAAGAACCAGTTCATGTTCTCCGGCTAGGACAGGTTTACAGTTCTCAAAGAAACAGAAACCAAGTAGTCAGGCGGAGTCATCGGACCACGACTGTGGGAAACTGAGGGAGCCTAGTTCTCGTAAAAACAGCGGGAAGGTGAACAAAACAACGGGTGTGGATCCCAGAAGCTGGTGACCGGAAGTAAGAGTAGAAATACTGCGGGTGGTAGGTCTTCTAGATCACCATCATCCTGCAGTTCACATCCATCAGAAGACAAAAGAGGGTCTTAACGCAACCGGAAGCTAACAACCGGAAGTGGAAGTAGAAAGACTTCAGGTGGTAGGTCTTATAGATCACCATCATTCAGTAGCTCACAGTCACCAGCATATAGAAGACGGTCTTTACGTAGCAGTCGGGAGTGTAAACCTTACAGCGACAAAGGGCATCGGAAGTAACCAACAAGATATTAAGGCAATGATAATGGCAGGACTTATAGTTCGCCATCATCATCATTTAAAGAAAGGGTGACGGTTCCACACAATTTAAAACGACGACAATCAAGAAGTAGAAAAGTATGTGCGTATAGATCGTCGTCCAGTTCCGAGTCAGATGAGGTCACTAAGATGCCCATCAGTACACATGAAAAGTAAAAGGAAAACAAGAAAAGTGCATTCACGTCGTTCGTCATCAAGCTCAGACTCAGGTCGAGGTCAAGGTCACATAAAGATAAGTCAAAGAACAGTGGAAAGTATTACGATAACGATCGTTCTTCTCACAAACGTAGCTCTCGAAGACAGGGTGATCCTCGTAAACACCCAAAGGCGTTGCGTTATGATGGGAAAACCAGTTGGCTATCATTTAAGCGAAAGTTTGATAGCTATAAAAAGGTGATGAATTGGTCGGAAGACGGATGTAAAGACTACCTGTTGTGGAGTTTAGAGGGCAAGGCACTTGACTTCTTCACTATTACGACAAAATGAACGATATTCGTTTTCTCGATTAGTGAAGTCGTTTGAGTCTCGTTTCGGTACCAAGGAACTTCGGGAGAAAACTAAGTTCCGGCAGGGTGTGCAAGGGCAGGAGGAGTCGTTGGAAAACTGGGCGGACCGTGTGCTTACTTTAGCAACACAGGCATGTGCGGACCTTCCAGAGGACCACATGCGGTATGAAGCGATTACCCGGTTTTGTCAGGGGTGTAATGATTAAAAGGCAGCCAAGCATGCTTGTCTGGAAAATCCCTCAAGCATGGAAGAAGCGCTCGACCGGGTAAAGCAACACCAATACATATCACAGGCAGTAGATAAAAGTACAGACGGGGCCGTGAAGATGTATCAAAAAATGTTGTGCAGGCAACTTCAGAAGCAAAGACGGGAGAGCTTATAGCGTCTGCTTTGAAAGAATTTGCCAAGCAAATGCACACTACCCCGCCTTCCAGTGGTAGGTCTTATAGATCACCATCATTCGGTAACTCACAGTCACCCAGACCTACAGCCGTTGAAACCCAGCCTGGTAATAAGCCACAAAGATTGGGGCCATGTTTTTTCTGTGAAAAGATGGGTCACCGAAAAAGAGATTGCATACAATATCAGGCATGGTTGAAGAAACAAGAAAATAAGCCCAAACATGTAAACGGCCACACGTTCGAGCCCAAAATAGTGAAGACTGATGGTCTACCGGAAAGGTCGGTTGGGGAGAGAGAGATAGGGAGGATTTCTAAGGGCAGGGTCTGTGGCTCGCCAAAGGTTTATAAGAAATCCCAACAGATAATATCTCAACAAAAACAACCACAAAGTATAAAGAGCGTTAATGTTCCTAAACGACCAGTTTACTGCGGACCACAAGGGAATAAAACAGTTGTTACAGATTCATGTGGTAGGGTCTATGACTCGCCAAACATGTTAGAAGTACCACAACAGACAGCAGAGGGGAGTAGTCAGGATAGCTTACAGCAGCGTACTCCGCCAGGTTCAGTAATAACTCCAGTAGGTAGGGCCTGTGTCTCACCTATATATAAAGAGCAAATGCCAAAGGACCAATAGAGTAGTCAACAGAAACCACATTCAATTATGAGTCAAATTGCCGATGGTAAAGATAAGCAGTCCAGTGAGCAGGGGACAAGTTCCGGAGGACCAAGTGACTCAATAAAGGTATGCCTGGTACAGGCAGTTTCTTCTATAGTGCAAATCAAGGTTGGTGATTTAGAACTGAATGCAAAGTTAGATTCGGGGGCAGAAATTACTATTCTTTCTTCAAGAATGTATGAGAAGTTGAAAAAAGCTCCGAAAAGGGTCCAAGATGAAGTTATGCAAATGGCCGACGCAGAAACTGCTCTTAAAGGTTTCATAACAGCACCAGTGAAGATGCAATTGGGTAGCCGTTGCTTCAAAGAAATGGTTTACGTGGCTCCTATCATCGATGACATGTTGTTAGGACATGATATTTTGCATCATTTTGGAGTGTTATTGGATATGCAATCAGGCACGTTGAGATTGGATGGGGATAGAATACCAGTTACCTCGAGTTTTAAAGAAGGGAAGCCGAAGGTTGCTAGAGTGATGCTGAAAAAACGAGTAGTGTTTCCACCTAATTCGACGGTTGGGGACATTAAAAGTGCTTATGCCTAGGACAGTCATTGCAGCAAACAGAGATCCATGTATTGTGGATACAGATGCTTCAGACATGAAAATCGGGCGGAGCTTAACCAGTTGCAAAATGGGGAAGAAAGAGTTATTGCTTATAGCACTTTGCCGTTAACCCCGGAACAGCGAAAGTATTGCACAACCAGAGAGGAACTTTTGAGCATTGTAAGATGATTATTCAATATCGGCCGGGAACGAAACATTGTAATACAGACAGTTGATCCCGAAGGCCTGACGATCTGGTTCCCTGTTCGTTTTACGTAGCGGGTATTCGTCCAGAGCAGTTGCCATGCGGGGGTTGTCCAATTTCGCAAATGACAGAGAGAACAATGTTTCGGTGACAACGGTATGTTGTGTTAAAGGTTTCCACAGCGGTATGTTGTGTTTAAGGTTCCCACAACGGTATGTTGTGTTTAAAGTTCCCACAACGGTATGTTGTGTTTAAGGTTCTCACAGCGGTATGTTGTGATTAAGGTTCCCAGCTGGGTTTATAACTCGTTTGGTACTTACTGCGTGCGGAATTAAGCCTTTATCAAGAAAATGGGAAACATCTCTACCAGTCGCATTAGAGGTCAGTCGGACTTATAGCTCACTGGTCCTCATCTAGTGGTTCCCAGATGGGTTTATAACTCGTTGGGTACTTACTGCGTGCGGAATAAAGCCTGTATCGAGAAAATGCTCCATCTGATGAACTAACCGGGTTTTTGACTCGTTATGTAGTCATGGCGCTAAGAAACCAGTATAGTAGAAGTCATTGGATCTATGACTCGTATGTTTCCCGGAAAGATTCATGACATGTGTGATGGCTTTGTTGCTCAATAAACTATGAAAAGGCTATAAGTCACTCTTTCCCACCTCTGGCTGGAAACCTTTCAGTTAAAGTGGGGAGAAGTGTTGTGATTTATGAGTTTAGTAGAATGTAACCGTGAGCGATTATTACGGGTGGGTAATATGGCAGGACATAAATCGTGGATAGCCGGGAATCGCTCTCTTTCTATCCAGACTTAGACGAGACAGTGCCATATTAAGATATCCACTAGGTTTACTTAAGCCGATTCGTAGCTGTCCCAAAACGATTGCCACGTTAAAATATCGCCGTTAAATGTCATGAGGTTGAGCTTTGGAAGCTGGTGAAAAAACAAACTCTGCTGGATGTGTTGCATTACGTTGGTGTTAGCGATGGTCGTCGCGACTTGACGGGGTTGATGATGGGCCGGAAGCGACGACTGATTAACGTTCTCGGATGATGCCGGTAGGGTAGTTAACTGCAGAGACGCGAGTGGTTCTTTTTCTACGCTTCGATAACGTGTATTGGATATCTCGGGTGGCTGCAAAGCGGACATCGGCAGACTACTATCATGGACGGCAGAACTACTTGAAGATGGGTGATCACGCAGATTTTGACGATATCTTTGAAGCTTCGCTTCCATGTCAAAAATGTACATCTGCGAGTCCAACAGCTCGTCTGGTGTCGATTCCGCGTCTGAGAGTGCGATTATTTTCTCATTTAAACCTTGTATAATTTCCAACTGGTTCTCTATTACAACGATGATTGGTTCAAACTGTAATTCGTCATTTTCTTCCAATCTTTCGATCAATCGCTCGATTACTTTCTGAATTCCTAGTCTCTGTCCCTTTAACTTATCTGTATTTGTTGACGGCATCCTTAGTTTTTAGTCACGGCACCAAAATGTCTACTTGAATTGGATAATAATAATAATAGCGTTGTGTTTAACTTTTAATGTCGACCTTCATAATCATAACAGTATATATCAACAATAATAACAATGACGTACATATATGGACGTTATGCGGCGGCGGCGTCACACGACGTCGCGCCAAATTCCCAACATATTGTTTAATCATTGATTGCATTAGTTGTTCGTGGATCAAGTCTCGATTTAATTATAGAATATTGTAAGCTGTAAAGTAATGAGATGACGCACTGCAATACATCTTCGTGCATAGACACCAACTATGTGGTTATGGTTAAATTTAGCAATGCATTACTTAAAAGCTTAATTAAAACACATTTAACATAACAGTTGTTTTGTTTTATACAACTGTTGCAATTTATATAATAATATAATATTTGAGGGTTTGTAGTGAATACATTTCGCTTGTCGTTTCTTAAACATCAACTCTGGACTTAGACTTAAGAAGTCTTACTTTAGAATTTGAAAAGATGCATTATATAATGATGCGTACGGCATTATCACATTGTTTAATATAAAGAATGAAGCACTTGTAGATATAAACGTCGGTTTAAAATAAAAGTCGTATACAATCTTATTAAATGCATGCAGTAAAATTCTTAGTAAGCTTGAAAACGGTACGAACATTTAGCATAATTCCTAAACTCGTTGCATAATTTACTTTCTAAACTGATAACTCGCATTTGATCAAATATTTCTCTAGAGGAGTCAGGTTAAAGCCAAAACACATTGTTTAAATGTTTTCGTGCGTGTATGAAATGTACAAAAAAATCGAACAAGTATACAAACTGAATGTATGTGACCTGGTTCATTTTCTCAATATTAAATGGTGTTCTTTAACATTTTCCAGTATAAATGTTGACTTCGTTAGTTTCGGTGTTGTTATATATCTCATTTTGTTGGAAATGGAAATACGCCATTTCAACTAACAAATTTATTCTTCAATTCGAAGTGATTGATTATTGCTCCATTGTTGATATAGAAAACGGTTACATTGTATTGTTTTCTATGTATGTCTATTTTTGATTTAAGGTTTGAGTATATAGAAATAATAATATCATACGATTCCGCGATTATTCAGAAATGCAGCATTTAGTGTTTACCTTTACTACGATATATTTCACAGAATGTATCAAAAATGTATCAAAAGTATAAATGCTTAAATGATTTAACTTAATTTAACTGTAATTTAACAGCAACCGAGAGTGAAGTAGGGAGGTAGTGAGTGGAGAAGATGAAACTTTTCATTTCCGAAAATTGTTATGATTCATCATAAAAGTATTTATTATAATAATTAAACATGTCTTAATGATTGCCAATATAATGCAATACAATATAATATAATGATATATTCAAAAAGAGTTTTCATAATATTTTAATTTCATTCTATTAAAAGTCAAATAAGTAGTTAATTACGATTTTTATTTTCTGTGTTATCTAATCTTATATCTTTCATGAATTGATGTGATGCAAAGTTAGCTTTTAACATCATTTCAAGCAATCCGCAGGCATATTTCTATTTCCGTTAAGCAATAGCTTGCCTTAACGATTTATTACAGTACTGCTCATTTTACACCACGCTTAAACCTATTAGCAACATGTTGACACGGCATATCTTTTCATCGTGTATTTATATAACATCTATAGCAGTTGCGCTTCACTGGGCTACGAACAAAACGTGTAGAAATCAAAAAGTTAGTAAACGTATTCTACATAATGAAATAATCTGTATCAACTATAATGTGTTTTGTATTTATTTGGTGTGTATGATAAAATAATGTAACCATCTGTTGGAAGTAGGTATCGCACATGAGTTACAAAACTTTCGTACACACTTTATTCATAACTATGTTCATCTAAACTTTAAGGTTTCCACTTAAATCACCGAACGTCGATTACTACCAACACATTGAATGTGGTGATCATCCTAACTCTGGTATTCAAGAAAACAGTAAGACATACAATTTAATGTAAGTTTAACGTCAACTGTTAAAACAAGATTATACGAATCTAGCAAAATGTAAATTTATAATTTTGGTTGGCAACTCTTGTCGACAAGAAGACATTAGTACATGCAATTTATCGTAAGTAAACGACACATGTTTAAACAAAATTATACGAATCAAGCAAAATATAATTTTATAATTTTGGTTGGCAACTCTGGTCGTGAAGAAGACAATACTACATGCAAGTTAACGTAAGTAAAACGACACATGTTAAAAAATGATTATACGAATCTTGCAAAATATAATTTTATAATTTTGGTTGGCAGCTCTTGTCGACAAGAAGACATACTACATGCAATTTAACGTAAGTAAACGACACATGTTTAAACAAAATAATACGAATCAAGCAAAATATAATTTTATAATTTTGGTTGGCAACTCTGGTCGTGAAGAAGACAATACTACATGCAAGTTAACGTAAGTAAAACGACACATGTTAAAAAATGATTATACGAATCTTGCAAAATATAATTTTATAATTTTGGTTGGCAGCTCTTGTCGACAAGAAGACATACTACATGCAATTTAACGTAAGTAAACGACACATGTTTAAACAAAATAATACGAATCAAGCAAAATATAATTTTATAATTTTGGTTGGCAACTCTGGTCGTGAAGAAGACAATACTACATGCAAATTAACGTAAGTAAACGACACATGTTAAAGGGACTGTAAACCACGAAAAAAGAAAAGTTCTAAAATACCGTATTTTTTACAATAATTAGTTTATGTTGATTTAAATTTCACGACTGGTATATAACATTACTTAAAAAAGTTCATATTTTCAGTAAATTCGGTATTAAAATTTCGCGATGTGAAATCGAAAGTACATCGCGAAAATAGGTGACATAACGATATACACACTATAAATAACGCAAGTAGATTGATCATTTTATATATAAAATATATACAATTCACTACGCATGCACAATTTGCATTCCTGTGTTTACCACGTGACGATGATGATCAATCTACTTGCGTTATTTATAGGTAACTGGTACTTACCTGGTAGACATACCCAGTAAAAATAAATAAATACAAAAATAAAGTAAAAATAGAAGAAAAAAAATCAAGTAATGTTATATACCAGTCGTGATATTTTAATCAATATAAACTAATAATTATAAAAGAATACGGTATTTTAGAACTTTTCTTTTTTCGTCATTCGTGTCTTACAGTCCCTTTTAAACAAGATTTTACGAATCTAGCATAATATAATTTTATAATTTTGGTTGGCAACTCTTGTCGTCAAGAAGACATACAACATGCAATTTAACGTAGGTAAAACAACACATGTTGAAACAAGATTATACGAATCTAGCAAATTATAATTTTATAATTTTGGTTGGCAACTTTTATCGTCAAAAAGACAGTATTACATGTACATGCAAGTTTACGTAAGTAAACGACACATGTTAAAACAAGATGATACGAATCTATCAAAATATAATTTTATAATTTTGGTTGGCAACTCTTGTCGTCAAGAACACAGTACTACGTGCAATTTAACGTAAGTAAAACGACACATGTTAAAAAAAGATTGGTTTGGTTATCAAATAACAGTTATTTAAACGGATAGATCATATATATGATTTAATTAGGATGAAAATGCATGCTTTATTAAAGTGAACGATTGCCATTTTGTACTACACACACGTTTTTAAACAATCGCATGTATATATTGTGTAAACATTTCACTAACGAACATGATGGCATTTGAAGACGACACAAATTTAATGAGATGGATGTCAATACCTGTTTAGTTTCAGGATTTGTAACGATGCAAATTTCTTGACTTTAATGTTACCTTATAGATAAATCTTTAATTGTTATATCTGCTAAATAGTTTTGATGTATATTTATTTGTTTAACGAATGCTAAATGCGGTTTATGCATGATGTTAATGTAATAAATCTTAAAAGAGTCACTAATATTTAGTTTGTACAACCTTTGTTTGTTCGTTATAACAGGTGAATACACCATTGGTATTTAATTATAATATTTCATACCCAAATTAGATATTTCACTTTGTACACAAAGTAGTGAGTGCATTGTCTGAAAATACTTGTTTTCATAATATATATTGTAATTGATGATTCTGAATCTAGATATTTCAAATGAAAGCTAACGTTGTTTTACACGATGGCGAGAATAAATAGGAACCAGATCCCCGTTGTTATCTTGAAACTTCGTTTGAAATCAGAGATCGAATAATTGCAACATCGCGTAAACTGAGTAAAAACATGATTGCCAAAGAAACAGACAATAATGAAAAACGTTAAACGTCACCAATAAACTAGATACTACATATAAATTACGCAATCTTTTTTCCGTTTAACTATATTGAGCACAAAAGGTACACTATAAAACATTGTTTAATTACTTTGTCGTAAATTTGAAACAGTTTAGCATTAATATCGTATTAATGTATATGCTTTAAAAATAAATATATAAAAAAAAATATGAAAATGAAATAACCATAATATAAGTGCATTATCACATTTGTTTGTGCTAAGTGGATAAGCTCAAACATTTATAACACATTACGGGCTCAACATTCCGATAATTTTCATTTTTTTTAATATTATAGTATAATTGTGATAAGAAAATCTCTCGCTTTCGCCATCATAGACCTTTCACGATATATAACTGACAATAACTATATTTTTTGTTGTATTTGGGAGGTAAGCCTCAAAAACTCAAAAAGAGTGTCTTTTTTAGTTGTTTACACATTAGTATCGCATGGTATGTCCGCTCATACCACCGATAGCTGTGCTAACACTCATTATACCTGTCCAGACCGCTCATACCACCGATAGCTGTGCTAACACTTATTACACTTGTCCATACCGCTCATACCACCGATAACTGTGCTAACGCTCATTACACTTGTCCATACCGCTCATACCACCGATAGCTGTGCTAACGCTCATTATACCTGTCCAGACCGCTCATACCACCGATAGCTGTGCTAACGCTCATTATACCTGTCCAGACCGCTAATACCACCAATTACTGTGCTAACGCTCATTATACTTGTCCAGACCGCTCATACTACCGATAGCTGTGCTAACGTTGATTATACCTGTCCAGACCGCTAATACCACCAATTGCTGTGCTTTCACTCATTATGCCGATCCAGACCGCTCATACCACCAATTGCTGTGCTTTCACTCATTATACCTGTCCAGACCGCTCATTCCACCGATAGCTGTGCTAACGCTCATTATACTTGTCCAGACCGCTCATAACACCGCTAGCTGTGCTAACGCTC
The DNA here is from genome assembly GCA_007657795.1 of Dreissena rostriformis. Taxonomy (NCBI): domain Eukaryota; kingdom Metazoa; phylum Mollusca; class Bivalvia; order Myida; family Dreissenidae; genus Dreissena; species Dreissena rostriformis. The sequence continues at coordinate 128,274 of VMBQ01000101.1, forward strand.
ATTTTACCTGTCCAGACTGTTCATACCACTGATAGCTGTGCTAACACTCATTATACCTCTCCAGACCGCTCATACCACCGATAGCTGTGCTAACACTCATTTTACCTGTCCAGACCGCTCATACCACCGATAGCTGTGCTAACACTCATTATACCTGTCCAGACCGCTCATACCACCGATTGCTGTGGTAACACTCATTATACTTGTCCATACCGCTCATACAACCGATTGCTGTGCGAAAAGGTCATTATACCTGTCCTGACCGATCATACCACCGATTGCTGTGCTAACGCTCATTATACTTCTCCACACCGCTCATACCACCGATAGCTGTGCTAACGCTCATTATACCTGTCCAGACCGCTCATACCACCGATTCCTGTGCTAACACTCATTATACCTGTCCAGACCGCTCATACCACCGGTAGCTGTGCTAACACCCATTATAACTGTCCACACCGCTCATATCATCGATAGCTGTGCTAACACTCATTATACTTGTCGAGACCGCTCATATCACCAATTGCTGTGCTAACACCCATTATAACTGTCCTCACCGCTCATATCACCGATAGCTGTGCTAACACTCATTATACATGTCGAGACCGCTCATATCACCGATTGCTGTGCTAACACTCATTATACTTGTCCAGACCGCTCATACCACCGATAGCTGTGCTAACACTCATCATACCTGTCCAGACCGCTCATACCACCGATAGCTGTGCTAACGCTCATTATACTTGTCCAGACCGCTCATACCACCGATAGTTGTGCTAACACTCATTATACCTGTCCAGACCGCTCATACCACCGATAGCTGTGCTAACGCTCATTATACTTGTCGTCCAGAACGCTCATACCACCGAATGCTGTGCTAACACTCGGTGTACTTGTCCAGACCGCTCATACCACCGATTGCTCTGCTAACACTCATTATACCTGTCCATACCGCTCATACCACCGATTTCTGTGCTTACACTCGTTATACCTGTCCAGACCGCTAATGCCACCGATAGCTGTGCTTACACTCGTTATACCTGTCCAGACCGCTCATGCCACCGATAGCTGTGCTTACACTCGTTATACCTGTCCAGACCGCTCATGCCACCGTTAGCTGTGCTAACACTCATTTTACTTGTCCAGACCGCTCATACCACCGATAGCTGTGCTTACACTCGTTATACCTGTCCAGACCGCTCATGCCACCGATAGCTGTGCTAACACTCATTTTACTTGACCAGACTGCTCATACCACCGATAGCTGTGCTAACACTCATTTTACTTGCCCAGACCGCTCATACCAATGATTGCTGTGCTAACGCTCATTATTTTTGTCCAGACCGCTCATACCACCGATAACTGTGCTAACGCTCATTATACCTGTCCAGACCCCTCATACCAGCGAATGCTGTGCTAACACTCATTATACATGTCCAGACCGCTCATACCACCGATAGCTGTGCTAACACTCATTATACATGTCCAGACCGTTCATACCACCGATTGCTGTGCTAACACTCATTATACCTGTCCAGACCGCTAATACCAATGATAGCTGTGCTAACACTCATTATACCTGTCCAGACCGCTCATACCAACGATAGCTGTGCTAACACTCATTATACTTGTCCAGACAGCTCATACCACCGATTGCTGTGCTAACACTCATTATACCTGTCCAGACCGCTAATACCAACGATAGCTGTGCTAACACTCATTAAACTTGTCCAGACCGCTCATACCACCGATAGCTGTGCTAACACTCATTATACCTGTACAGACCGCTCATACCACTGACTACTGTGCTAACACTCATTATACCTGTCCAGACCGCTCATACCACCAATTGCTGTGCTAACACTCATTATACATGTCCAGACCGCTCATACCACCGATAGCTGTGCTAACGCTCATTATACCTGTCCAGACAGCTGATATCTCCAAATGCTGTGCTAACACGTATTATACCTGTCCAGACCGCTTATACCACCAATCGCTGTGCTTTCACTCATTATACCTGTCCAGACCGCTCATACCACCGATAGCTGTGCTTACTCTCATTATACCTGTCCAGACCGCTCATACCACCAATCGCTGTGCTTTCACTCATTATGCTTGTCCAGATCGCTAATACCACCAATCGCTGTGCTTTAACTCATTATATCTGTCCAGACCGCTCATACCACCAATCGTTGTGCTTTCACTCATTATACCTGCCCAGACCGCTCATACCCCCGATTGCTGTGCTAACACTCATTATACATCTCCAGACCTCTCATACAGCCAATCGCTGTGCTTTCACTCATTATACTTGTCCAGACCGCTCATTCCACCGATAGCTGTGCTAAAACTTAGTATTCTTGTCCAGACCTCAATTACCACCAATCGCTGTGCTTTCACTCATTATACTTTTCCAGACCGCTAATACCACCGATTGCTGTGCTAACTCTTATTATACTTGTCCAGACCGCTCATATCACCGATTGCTGTGCTAACGCTCATTATTTCTGTCCAGACCGCTCATACCACCGATAACTGTACTAACACTCATTATACTTGCCCACACCGCTCATACCACCGATTGCTGTGCTAACACTCATTACACCTGTCCAGACCGCTCATACCACCGATTGCTCTGCTAACACTCATTATACTTGTCCAGACCGCTCATTCCACCAATAGCTGTGCTAACACTCATTATACTTGTCCAGACCGCTCATACCACCGATAGCTGTGCTAACACTCATCATACCTGTCCAGACCGCTCATACCACCGATTGCTGTGCTAACACTCATTATACTTGTCCAGACCGCTCATACCACCGATTGCTGTGCTAACACTCATTATACCTGCCCAGACCGCTCATACCACCGATTGCTGTGCTAACACTCATTACACCTGTCCAGACCGCTCATACCACCGATAACTGTGCTAACGCTCATTATACCTGTCCAGACCCCACATACCACCGATAACTGTGCTAACACTCATTATACCTGTCCAGACCGCTCATACCACCGATAGCTGTGCTAACGCTCATTATACTTGTCCAGACCGCTCATACCACCGATAGCTGTGTTAACACGCATTATACCTGTACATACCGCATACCACCGATAGCTGTGCTTACACTCATTATATCTGTCCAGACCGCTCATACCACCGATAGCTGGGCTAACACTCATTATACTTGTCCAGACCGCTCATACCACCGATAGCTGGGCTAACACTCATTATACCTACCCAGACCGCTCATACCACCGATTGCTGTGCTAACACTCATTATACTTGTCCAGACCGCTCATACCACCGATAGCTGTGCTAACATCCATTATACCTGTCCAGACCGCTCATACCACCGTTTGCTGTGCTAACACTTATTATACCTCTCCAGACCGCTCATACCACCGATTGCTGTGTAAACACTCATTATACTTGTCGAGACCGCTCATACCACCGATTGCTGTTTAAACACTCATTATACTTGTCCAGACCGCTCATACCACCAATTGCTGTGCTAACACTTATTATACCTGCCCAGACCGCTCATACCACCAATTGCTGTGCTTACACTCATAATACTTGTCGAGACAGCAAGAGTTGAAGGTGCTAGCAGTTACCCGTGCTAGGGGGAGACATAATAAGGAATGGTGATTTGAACAAAAATAAAATGTTTCACAAATCTAATAGTCCGTCTTTCATGTTAATTTGCATATAAGTTTATTATATGCTATAATGTAAACATTACTGTTGTCGAGGAACAAATACTCTAATGAAATAAACACCTTTTTAGTGTTATGGTATTTTTCGATTTTAAATGTGAGGTTTATCTGCATTAAACACCAAAATAAAAGCTGAGGTCAGTGATTTATCATGAAAAGTACATGGATGGAAAGTTGAGTGCGCTTCACAATTTCGAAATTCCAAGAAAGTATTGTTTCATCCTCAAAAGGACACCATTATTAAGTCTGATGACCGTAATAACTTACCTTTTCTTGTGTGTGTGTGTGCTTAGTTTGACATCCCATGTGCATTTCTGTATCGTGTACGGATGTCTTACAAACGTTCATGAATTATCTTTACTCAAATTTACAAATAGAAATAGACACCATTAATTGAGTTTATATCAACACATTTACTTGAACTATATTGCTTTAGTCTTTGTACATGATACTTACTCATTAAATTATATTTTCGGTCATTTTCAATTAAAATATTGTAGTCATGACGAATGAGAGTTAATTACATCATTACGTGTCTAGCGGAAATTAATCATTATGTAAATTGAGCATGTTTCACGAGAACGGAAGTAAGCATTTTTGTTTTAACGACAGTACTTAACCAAATATGACAGAAGACACACGCTTCGTTTCTCAAATCTATTTCTGTAAAAGCAAAACATAATTCTGTACAGAGGTATGCTACATATTAAACCCGCCTAGACAAACAGGACTTACGGATGTGTTTATGGTTTTAATAAGTAAATTTTAATAAGGTATTAAATGAGTAATACCAAATGTTAATTATGTGCACACGTAAGAAAACATACTGACCAAACCCCAATAAAAATGTTAATCACCTAACTAGAGACCAGTGAAATAGTTGTTGCGTTTGTTTTTATACAATATCATAACAGTCAGAGAAATTCCATACACTATATTCAAATGTTAGATATGGGAATAGGCATATTGGTGTAGGAATGTATGAGTATTCGTAATGCCTATAACCACTGGGTGTTGTATTCATTGGTCTGTATTAACATCTGTTGCTTATAAACAAAATATTCTTTTCATTTAACACGTTTACTTCACCAATGCGGGGAATCACGTGGTCAGATTTGAGAAAAAATGGCCGCCGATGTCTCGCTAAGAGGCAGAAATTGAGTCTTCAAACAGGTACATCTATCATAATTTTGATCTACCACCACTGAATAAAATCTGCAGAGAACGAACGTTTATGAAACGGGGCCAATATCCTCAAGGGATTTCTTCAAGCAAAAAACAGCAATCCAAAAAATATTAATAAAACTGTCTGGAGGAAAAACAACATTTTCAAATACTCGCAAGCCATAACAAAAAGCAGCTACACCGAAACAGGCTAGCAATAAAATTCATATTAAAAATAAAATTTTGATGATTCAGATAGCCAATTTCGTATACGAATCTAACATTTACAGTGCCTTTACATTAGATATGTATCGCTACATGTACCAGAACATGCCAATGCGAGGTTGTTTTAGACTTATTGGGCGGAGAAAACGGTATTCCTTGACATGTGCTTTGTTCAAGAAGTTGTCCGTGTATAAGGACCATGTCCGTGCTCAATAACAATCGTCAAAACCAATCGAAACTCAACTTTACCTCGATAATAACGCCATGAGCAATCGAGTTATCTATTTTTTGTCAACCAAGATGCGTCCACATGAACAACTGGTACTTAAACAGTGCTAATTAGTGTGAAAACAGTGATTTTAATTCTTGCCGTGTTCAATGACAATTGACGGTTCAGGAAATCGCGAAATATTCCATGAATATTCTCCACACTCAGACCAACCAGGGGAAAACGGTTGATACTCACTGAAACCTCTTCCGGCTGGCCCTATGATAGGCGTCATCCGATAAAAAAACAAGTAAGTAATAAGGTAGATGTACCTGTTTGAAGACTCAATTTCTCTCTTAGCGAGGCATCGGCGGCCATTTTTTCTCAAATCTGACCACGTGATTCCCCGCATTGTTCACTGGAGTCCTAAACTAAATGTTTATAGTTAAAGCTTGTTTCCATTGCTAACTATTGCAAATAAGCTGCCCGAAATGTGTACAACCCAATATGTCTTCCTTTTATAAAGATGAGACACTTTATTATTAACAGTTAATCTTCTGTTTTATTTTCTAATGATACAATATATATATATATTCCTTTTGGACGGAGTATTTTTAATTTAATATGTTTGTCAGCAATAACGTTTATGTGGGTACATATACGTTTTGAATTATGCGTTAGTTTTCAAATAAACAATTGTTTGATGTGTTTAAAGATATGTTCTGCATATGCTTGCATGTTATTTAAAAGTGTTTCGAAATTTGTGAAAAAGAAGTCTTGTTACATACGTCAATATATTAAAAATGTCTTTAAGTGTCACAAATTGTGATTCGATACAATGTTGTCATTAGATGAAATAAATTGCGGCATCATTCGCACAGTGATAAGGACGCATTTCTAAAACAAATATTACTGATTGTTCTCGCTAACCGAATCGAAGTATGTTATTATTATGACGCAAACGCGATTAACGATATCATAGAAAACCGTCGGATATTCCACTAATATTCGCCATATCGGTTCGCCCATCATCCTTAGATAATTTGTATTGTCAGTCAGGCACAAAGATTCCAAGTTTAGCAATTATTATCGGACCCGTTTTATTTCCAAATACAATCAATGATGGACTCTGCAAATCGTTTCGAACATTGTAAGGGATTTTCAGTGACCTATTGTTTGGAAATGCTAACATGTTGAACTCTTTTTTTAATGGCGTTCTTTTGTTTGCTATAGTGCATATCAATACGTCTATCGATTTTGTTGGAATGAACTAACTTCAGTTGCGAGTGTTAAAAGTATTTACAATTCTTAGGTACATACATGTTTCAGCGTTAATATTCAATGATTGCTTTATTTTTTATTACTCCTTGTAATTTAATAATACGCATATCAATATATATTGAACGGACTTACATGAATCGACTTTGACAATTATTATACATCGCTTTTAAATAGAGTGAAAAAAGAATAATTATGTTTCATTTGGGTCTCAACTTGAGTGAAAAAAAAACAAGTTTTCATTGATAAGTATTGATTGATGTTTAAGAAAGTAGTTCCAGCCTAAACATGTCATACGTAAATGACTAATCTCTTTGATAAAATCGCTCTGATAAGTGCCAGTAATCTCCTCCGACCCTGGTAATGTATAGATTTCGCACGACTAATAATAAATAGTGACACAGCATGTCCCTTTTTCAAGCTACTTTGACAGAAAAGCGGGTTATTGTTTTTGATAAAAATGTAAATAATATATAAGTTATGTCTAGCTTAAAATTGATATCGTCACTAATGGTTTTGTTCAAACAACGTGCACTGTTTTGTTAAAGAAATGTTTAAATTTCATTATACACATTATGTAATTCCAATTTCAATAAAAACAATTGTTGTGCATAAAGAGGTGACATTTTAAAAGAAAAACACGTGTTTTCCAACACAACAACAACAGGAACGCGTACGTATATGTTTTGTCATTTGTCATTTCGTGTGTGTGAGCAAACTTTATGCGGCGCTGCATGCTTTTTCATTTGTTATATTGCATGCAGTATTTATTTTCATAAGGATGGAGCATATTTGTTACTGTTTATGTTTAATTTTCTGCTTATGTGGTGTGATCATACTCTTTGCCAAACATAGCCGTAGTTTAAGTATTATATACAATTATAATAGTACATTATGATAATAGTATTAGTAGTAATATATTGTTGTTTCAAGATATAAGATGTAAAACGAGCATGTTTTATACATCCTTACATATTTTGATCCTGTTTTTAAGTATACAAACATGCGCGTATTAAAGCAACTGGTTCACCGAAATGCAAATTTTGAAGCATTTTGTCACAAATTAAAAAAAACCGGTCGTCGACCCATACACAGGATACGTTGATGAGAAATCATGTTTAAATAATTACAAAAGCATACAGTGTTACTCATGCACACCAATTTACAATCTGTAAGTAAATACATGTTTAAGCGTTAGTCTTCAAGGATTGCTTTATATTGTATTACTCCTTGTAATTTAATATAACGCATTATTATCAAAATAAATTTAACAGACTGACTAGAATCAACTCTGACCATTACTATATTTCATTTTGAAAATAGAATGTGAAAAGAATAATAATGTTCCACTATTCTCAACTAGAGTGAATAAACAATAATTTCTAATTGACAATTATTACTTGATGTTTTAGAAAGTCGTTCATGATTCCAGCCTAAACATATCAGCTGTAAATGACAAATCTATGTGATGAAATCGCTTGGATAAATGCCAGTAATCTCCTCACTCCTTGATAATTTATCGATTGCGCTCGACAAATAATATTTAGTGCCACATCATGTCGCTTGTATTAAGCTATTTTGACAGAAAAGCGGATGATTGTTTATGACAAAAATGTATATCACATATCAGTTATTTTTATCTTTAAAAAAAACACATCGTGACAGTCATGTCTTTCTTCAGACAACGTGCACTGTTTTGTTAAAGAAAAGTTAAAATTGCATTATACAATTAACGTTCTTTTTATTAATTTAAAATCAATTATTGTGCATAAAGTAGTGACAATTTTAAAGATAAACATGTGTTTGACAACTCATCCACAACAGAAACCCGTACTTATATGTTTTGTCATTTGTCATTTCGTGTTGGTGAGCAAAAATCGTTTGCGACGCTGCATGCTTTTTATTTGTTTCATTGCATTCACGTATTTTTTCATAAGTATGGAACATATAAGTTACTATTTCTGTATAATTATCCGCTTATTTGGTGTGGTCATACGACTTGCCAAACATAGAGGTAACTTTAGTAATATATATATAATTATAATAGTATATACTGATAATGTGAACAAGTATTATATTTTTGTTTCAAAATATGAGATGTAAAACGAGCATGTGTTTAACATTCTCACATTATTTGATCCCGTTTTAAGTAAATAAACATGTGCGTATTAAAGAAACTGGTACGAAATGACAATTTTTAAACATTTTGTCACAAAGTAAACAGCAGGTCGTCGAACCATGCTAAACATATATCTATAAAATATCTATATAATATATATATATATAATATATATAAATAAGTATACAATGTTACAAATGAAATATGACGGAAAAATGTGGATAGTTTCTTGTGTTTTCGTTAACCATTGTTTAAACTCGATGATTGCTCATATTAAAAATAAAATGCATTAAGCATTTTAACCACATGGATGTCCTAGATTATTGCAATCCTAAGCTCAAGTTTGTGTTTCTTAAATTGTGTGCTTGTTGTTTTACTTGAACTCTCTATTTATCATGTTAAAATATATCAAGTAAGAGCATGCAAATACGAAGTCTAAAACGCCCAATGCTGTAAAAACAAGTCTATTTAACATTATTCGAAACATGTTATATCTTGAGGAGGTTTTTTTTTAGTGCTATGAACTCTAGATTTAATTGAAAAGAAATAGCGCGAAATCAGTAAAAGAAATTGTATTACTCCATTTCTATACGTCGTTATACGTCTGCATTAGCAATCTTAAAGCCGAATTAACTTATTGTGAATTACGCTATACGTTGCATACACTTTAAGAAAAATACCTGACTGCATACCAAATGTGGGTTATGATTGTACTTTGAATTACGCATCTGTTTTTAAAGTTACGGCTGTTTGATGTGTTTCAACATTGGCTTAAGTATCCCATTAAACTTAATACTAAGTAGCTTGAAGTATCTCAGTACGTAAAGGTTTGTATTATGAACGCAAAAACGCAACAACAACATCAAAAACAATAAAAGAATTTTTTTTTAATATATAACTTATGTTCAATAAGTATGCTGTATAAAGCACGAACATTACGTAGGCTCTGTTTAATAGTAGTCATGGTTTAAAATAAATACAAATATTCTTCATTGCTGCTAATTAAGTAGATCAAACGGAATAATGAAAGTGTATTTAATGTCACCGGAAATTAAAACAGCGATATAAGCACAGTTGCAATTTTAGTAACATCTCCGAGTTTCCAATTACCCTATTGTTTTAGTGTTTGATTGCATACAGTGTTCGTGGACCGAGACTCGCTTAAATTATAGAATATTGTAAACTGTAAAGTAATGAGATGACGCACTGCAATACATCTTCGTGCATAGGCACCAACAACGTGATTATGTTTCAATTCAGCAGTGCATTTCTTTAAAAGCTTAAATAAAACAGATTTAACATAAAAGTCCTTTTCATTTTTATACAACCGTTGCATGTGTTAGTATCTTTATCATATGTAATATAATATTTGAGGGTTTGTAATGGATACATTGTATTGTCCTATTGCTTGTCTTTTTTTTCTTATTAGTTTTTAAATGTGATATCTTCCTCCTCTCCTCCTCCTTCGTCTAATCCTTCTCCCCCTCTTTCTCATCACCATTATCATCTTAAACGTAAACTGCATAGGCCGTCATAGTCCGTGAACACTTAACCCCTCGAAACAGAATTAATATATAATTCAATTGGGCATTGAAACGTGCTCGTCACATGCGTTATATTACTGCAAAAATCCAACTGCACTAACGTGCAGCGTGTATGCTTAACATGTGTTATAGATTAAGTACCATGAGCTTTAAACGAGATCTCTAATGACGTAAGCAATCTCAAAATTGGAGCAAAAAAACACAATATTTAATTGTCATTGTCAGATGCTGCATAAGAGGAAAACCACTAGGTATATTTGTGCAGAGCATAGTTGTTCAGTCGTATCTTAGGTATATTATTTAACCGTATACCATACCCTGCTTAAAATAATATCTACATGCAATAGGTTGTTAGCAAGTTTGTAAAGATCACTGTTTATATACTGGACATATTTGAAAATGCGCGTTTGCGCTAAATCAACGAACACTTAAACTGCGGGTCATTTAAGCACCATGCTCTTTTTATACAATAACAGTATTAGCAGTTTTGTTCTTTTACGATGACTGTAGACATAATCAATCTTTATGACTGATGACATTGACAAAAAAGGAAGGAAATACAGTAGTTAACATTATTATGTTTATATATCTTTTATAAGCATCGTTTCAGCTTGTCGATATTTGTGGGTGACCTAAAGCTCACGTTCGTGCTCAGATGAGCTCAACTGTGTAAAATGGGTGTGTAGGCATTTTTAAAACTCGAAATATTGTTTGAACAACATTTGTAGAGGCGCACTATCTGATATTACATTCACAATTTTAAAGCCTTGTTGAATATAAGATTTGATCCATTTGCCATGATTTTAACGAATTAGGTAGAGGATCTCTAGATGATAATGCTAGATATCAAACAAGAAAGAAACACGTTTTGCGGTTTAAGATAAGAAAAGTGTGTCCTATTAGTTTATGTCAAACGTGTGACCCAAGAGACATGATTTGAACAAGCGTTATTGATTAACATTAGATGATGCTATATACCAGTTATGAAAGTCTTGGACATTACGGTTTCAGTTACGATTGTCTAAGATATTTGCCAATGTAAGTGTATATAAAACAAAACTGAGTGTTCGTCATGCAGCAGTTTAAAAACATATATTACTAAAAATCCGAATGGAACACTTTGGAACTTTTTTAACTTAAATTTGTGTGTTTGTCTCTGATTAAGATATGTCGATTTGCTTTAAAATCTTCATTTACTAATATGTTTTGTGAATTGGTTCATTACAATCCAGTGTAACTATTAAACCTTTTCATCAAAAACGTATTTATTATAATAAGAAAACAAATCTTAATGATTTCAAATATAATGCAATATAATATAATATAATAATATATTCAAAAATAGTGTTCATTATATTTTAATTTCATTCTATTAAAAGTCAAATAAGTAGTTTATTAAGATTGTGTTATTTAATCTTATTTCTTTCATGAATTGCTGTGATGTTTAGTTAGCTTTCAACATCATTTCAAGCAATCCGCAGGCATATTTCTATTTCCGTTAAGCAATAGCTTGCCTCAACGATTCATTTCAGTACTGCTCATTTTACACCACACTTAAACCTATGAGCAACATGTTGACACGGCATATCTTTTCATCATGTATTTCTATAACATCTATAGCAATTGTGCTCCACTGGGCTCGGAATAAAACGTGTAGAAATCAAAAAGTTAGTAAACGGATTCTAGATAACGACATAAGCTGTATCAACTATGATGTGTTTTGTATATATATATATAT
>VMBQ01000101.1:146355-175600 GCA_007657795.1 Dreissena rostriformis
TGACCTTGACCTTTCACCACTCAAAATGTGCAGCTCCATGAGATACACATGCATGCCAAATATCAAGTTGCTATCTTCAATATTGCAAAAGTATTCATAAAATAAGCGATTTGGGCCACATATATTTGACCTCTGACCTTGAAGGATGACCTTGACCTTTCACCACTCAAAATGTGCAGCTCCATGAGATACACATGCATGCCAAATATCAAGTTGCTATCTTCAATATTGCAAAAGTATTCATAAAATGAGCGATTTTGGCCACATATATTTGACCTCTGACCTTGAAGGATGACCTTGACCGTGACCTTTCACCACTCAAAATGTGCAGCTCCATGAGATTCACATGCATGCCAAATATCAAATTGCTATATTCAATATAGCAAAAGTTATTGCAAAATGTTAAAGTTGGCGCAAACCAACCAACAGACCAACCAACAGACCAACCAACCAACAGACAGGGCAAAAACCAATATGTCCCCCACTACTATAGTGGGGGACATAAAAATACCAATGCTTAAATATTACATATACACGCTTACCATAATTTTCTATAAATCATAACAATACATCAATCCTACCTTCTATTCCATCCTTCAGTCTCTTAAACTTCATTTTATACTTGTTTTAACTTATAACTTTAAATTTATAAGCATATCTTACAACAATCATTTTTGTATATTCACTCGTATAATTCTCAAGTGTTTTCTTCCTTATGATATGAAATCACTTTAAGGATATACACATGTGTATTTAACAACAAGAAAATTGTAGCCTTGCTTGCTACACGTCCACCCATCAATACAGTCACCCAGACCCAGACGGACCTGTCAATAAACTATGAAACACAAATCCTTCCTTGATAATGAAACAAATGATTGCATTGAACGTGCTGATAATGCAGCAGTTTTGAAAGACCAACCTCTGCTATATCCATGTTGACAGCAGGTACATGTATCTTTACACACACTTCATGTGACAGTCACTGTTACTATAATTACTATCACTATATCAACCTTCACATGTTGTCCTAAATACCTTGTATGTACCTTGTTGCTGGATTTTTTTTAATGAATGAACTTAATTGTGTTATCTAAATAATAAGGAAATGCTTAAAAATAAAATAATATACCGGTAATTAGTGATATAATTATGTTGCTATAGTATTATAAAACTGAGTTTTATATTGATGTTAATAGAATGTAAATTAATCGTGTGATTTTAATCACAAGGGAAATAAATTATTTATTGTTCACCATCTTCATGACAGCATTGCTAATTAACACCAAGTGTTGCTGTTTTGCAACACTGCAGGCAGTAGCATTATATTAATATTATAATAGTGAATGCCATTTTGATGATTTTTGTGATATCATGTTATGTTCTTCGTTCTAGTCAGTATGCTTTTTTGTCATACAATTAAAGCAGAAAATAATATGATATGTTTCAAGAAAACATGTACCAGATACGTGTTGATAAAAGATATCTTTATATCCTTGTCACACAAACATGTACAAGCCAAAATGTGTATGGTTCATAATCTGTAAACTTCCCCAAAAATTAATAAACATGGTTTATTCAACCATAGCCAAGAATGTTATGCAAACATATTAAGGATGTACTGATACAAACTCATATAAACTCACAGACCCTAGCCAAGAATTTTATTCAAACTGATACAAACTGATGTAAACTCACAGACACTGAAGACAAAAAACAAGTTTTATTTTAAAGGACCATAAAACTTGTTCATATAAACACGAAACTAACCAGGAAGATAACACATAATTTATTCAAACATATTAAAGATGTACTGATACAAACTCATGTACACTCACTGAAGACAAAAAAAAAAGTATTTATTTTAAACAGGACCATAATACCTTTTCATTCAAACACATGAAGGTAAAGATGAGTGCACTTCAGAATACATCATGTATAAACTGTGGTGGCTCAGAAAAACTGGATTTTCAAAAAGTAATTCAATACATGTTTATTGGCGCACTTGAAGGTTGCCTTTTTATAACACACAAAAAAAAAATATGGCAGTGGAAAACATGCTTTTTCCCTAACATGTTCGTACAGAGAATGTTTTCCCTCTTTATAAAGAAGCAGTAAATGACACATTCCCAATTGAAGATAAACAAGAAATGTGACCATGCCAAGAAATTAGATTTTCATTATTTTTCCCAATTAGTTTAGCTGAATTTAAGTTAATTTAAAAGCAAGGTCGGCATTTAAGCTATCTTAACAGAAAAATACGGAACAATACTTCTATCCTGTCCCATACAAATTACTATGCGTAAACTCTTTTTTTTTTCNAACTCATATAAACTCACAGACCCTAGCCAAGAATTTTATTCAAACTGATACAAACTGATGTAAACTCACAGACACTGAAGACAAAAAAAAACAAGTTTTATTTTAAAGGACCATAAAACTTGTTCATATAAACACGAAACTAACTTGGAAGATAATACATACTTTATTCAAACATATTAAAGATGTACTGATACAAACTCATGTACACTCACTGAAGACAAAAAAAAAGTATTTATTTTAAACAGGACCATAATACCTTTTCATTCAAACTCATGAAGGTAAAGATGAGTGCACTTCAGAATACATCATGTATAAACTGTGGTGGCTCAGAAAAACCGGATGTTCAAAACGTAATTCAATACATGTTTATTGGCGCACTTGAAGGTTGCCTTTTTATAACACAAAAAAAATAATATGGCAGTGGAAAACATGCTTTTTCCCTAACATGTTCATACAGAGAATGTTTTCCCTCTTTATAAAGAAGCAGTAATGACACATTCCCAATTATAGATAAACAAGAAATGTGACCATGCCAAGAAATTAGATTTTCATTTTTTTTCCCAATGAGTTTAGCCGAATTTAAGTTAATTTAAAAGCAAGGTCGGCATTTAAGCTACCTTAACAGAAAAAAACGGAACAATACTTCTATCCTGTCCCATACAAATTACTATGCGTAAACTCTTCTTTTTTTTATTTTTTTTTATTTACAGTAACCTTCACCTCACTGGCCCTAATAAGAACAAAAAGGGCCATAAATCTGCTTTATTGCAGGTCAGAGTTATGAGCCTTGGTCTGGGAACTGCCATGATGATAATCTCCAAAATATGTGTGAAGTTTCTCATGAATATTTGTAGTGGTTACAGAGATATGTACTTGTTGCACTCAAACCTTAACCAACATTTTCTAATATAACATCTTGCACGCACACCTTAACCAAACTTGTAGAAGTACAAAAAGGAACATAATCCTGCTAAAAGGCTGGTCACAGTTATATGTTTTGGTCAATGAATATTCATAAAGACCCTAAACAAATATGTAAAAGTTTTATTTCAAAATCTGTACAGATATATATATTTCTAGTATTTGCAGGCAAACAATAACAATAATTTTCTATGTAAAAAGGGGGCATAATTATGGTCAGAATTATGGGACTTGTTCAGTGACCTCACATCATACATGTATAAATAACCCTAAACACATAGTAAAAACAGCGATATGGAGATACTGCACCCTTACCTTAACTAATTTTGTAAGTACAAAAAGGGGCAAAATTATGCTTATAGTTATGGAACTTGGTCAGGGACCTCAAACAGACCCCAGTTTAAATTGAAAACATTTACTAGTCTAACAGTGATATGAGTATGCTGCAAGGTAACGTAGTCCAGAGCATAACGCCGACACCTGCTCCAATGAAAAGTGAATGCTTCTACAAAATGGAACTAAAACTGTTGAATATGTTATTGGGTATGTGCAATTAAGAACCAATCAATTAAAAAGACCCAAAACCCCAATTATGACAACTAAAACATGAAATTTCCAAATTTAAGGATTTTACCAGCTATTTTTTTCCCAATTGGACAAGTCTGGTACATGTGTGTACTTTTCCCAATTGGAAAGAAAAATCGCTTCTTATATATAAATACAGTTTCTAGAACATCTATGTTTATTATTATCAAAGTTTATAGTTTTACTATTCTATTTCAGGTTTTTTTGACAAAGTCTTGTGCACATTAATATTTTTGAATTTTATCAAAAAAGCAATAAAATTGCACAATTTAGAATTTTCTTTCAAACTATTGCTTGTCATTGTTTTTAAGTTTGCAGTCATTTCTAGCACTGAATATCACTATGTTTTAAACAATATAAATTCTTTATGGGAAATAACTGTAAAACGGAACAATTATGATAATTTGTATACACATTTACTGGTACATATGAAAGCAAACATTAGTTTACCTGGTGGCCTGGCCTTCTTACAGCAAGTACACTTTTCCAGCATATTAAAACCTGAAAAAAAGCAAGTAAATATCATGTTGAGACATTTATCTATCAACTAAGCACTTCATAGAACATACATTGTGCAATGTTTCTTACATTAATGCATGGTGGGTTTGTATTAAAATACCTGATGGCACAAAAGTTTACAGAGGAAGAAACCAAACCGCTAATAAGCCACATGCTGTTTGGCTAACATCTCCAAAATGTTTTACCCAAGGTTAACCCATTTATGCCTAGGGTCTAGAAAAAAGGCCTTGGCAAACAGCGTAGACCCAGATGAGACGCCGCATGATGCGGCGTCTCATCTGGGTCTGCGCTGTTTGCTTAAAAGAACTTCTGTAAGAAATATTCTAAATAAAGAAATAACAAATATACTAGACATCCCTAATTTTGGAAATAAATTGATCCAATTTAGAAGGATGGGAGAGTCCACTAGGCATAAATGGGTTAAGTCATGGGCCTGCAGAGTGCATTGCATTTGCAGAAATTCTGTTCAATTTAAAAACCTTTGAATATGTGCCAAAATGTTCAAATTCAGGGCTTTTTTGCCCCGGTTGTGTGAATGGGACTTTGGCAGTTCAAATTTTGAAGGACTGAGAGTATTTTTAAGTAAAACATTGAAGCACTTATTTGAAAATTATGAATTACTATTTAATGTATGTGCATTGAAAATATGTGGGTTTTTTCTTTGATCAGACAGCCTTTAACCAACTTATCTACTAACAAGAGATGTGTTTGTCAAAAACACAATGCCCTCTACTGCGCTGCTTTAATTTTTTATTTTTTTGTTGACCTTTGACCTTGAAGGATGACCTTGACCTTGACCTTTTACCACTCAAAATGTGCAGCTTCATGAGATACACATGCAAGCCAAATATCAAATTGCTATCTTCAATATTGCAAAAGTTATGGCCAATGATAATGTTTTCGGACAGACACACAGACTGACAGACAGAGAGACGGACTGACAGTTCAACTGCTATATGCCAACCTACCGGGGGCATAAAAATATAATTGTTAATAAAATAAATATGGATTTAAACACTAATTATACCAACACTTTCTTTTTTCTTTTCTTTCTTTTGGGGAGAAGGGGGTGTTTGATGGGCATAATTATGATCTACCCTTTTTGTAAGGGGCCTGTACATGTATTTGGCATCTGGTAATGAAGGGGAAAAAAGCCCTGTACATTATTATTATTTACAGAAATCTATCCATCTACAGCGCAACAAGGAAATTAGTCTGCCCACTAATAAATGAGTTCCTTAACAGCAGGAAAACAAATGACGTTTATTATCCAATTGATTAGACATCCACATATGGAAGGCATTTAACTAAAGACTGACGTGCTTTGTAATCTGATCAGCTATCCCCAGAATGGAGCCTCAGAAAATACCACCAAGATAATCATGAAGCAAAATCATCTTGGCAAGGCAAAACTACTTTGTACTTTAAGCTGTGTCTTAAACAAAACCGCCGTTAAAGATCTGACAGCAGCCAGTTTGAAAATATGTGTGTGACAAACATGTACCATGACCAGTTTGCAACGTTTCATAGTGTTATGAACAGATATCGCAATAATATTGCCATAAAACCTGGTTGTTGGATGTAACTCTAAAATCTCATCATGCTCAGTGAAAATTCACCCATGCTGGATGCTTCTGACAATCTTTGACCTNGAACAAGCTGTGTTGATGACCCTTTGAGTCTACATACATGTACTAGATATGAAAACCTTGGACATTACGGTTTCAGTCACATTTTCTAAAAGTTTTACTTATGTCAGTCTATATGAAACAAAACTGAGCTTTCGTCACGCAGCAGTTTAAAAACAAATATTGTTGCAAATATGAATGGTTTACATATAATAAAGTGTTACTGATAAATGCGTTTTATCATACAAGTATTAAATTACAATATTACAAATTATTTTAATGATTTCAAAGTAAATGAAATAGAATATATATATATATATATGTGTGAACAATAAGAACTTTCATTATAATTTAATGTCATAGTTTTAAAGATAAAATATTAAGTAATTTATAAAGATTTGTTATTATATTTTATAACTAACATGAGCTACTTCGATGCAAATTTAGCTTTAAGACGAGTTGACAAGAATTACATTAACACGAGACATCATTTTAAGCAAACCTCAGGCCTCGTGTGCGTTGCATTAATTTTTCAGATTACTTTTCTATTTCCATTTCCGTAAAGCAACAACTCGCCTTAGCGATTTATTACAGTATTGCTTATTTTACACCACAATTGATCATATTAGCAACATGTTGACAAGGCATATCTTTTGATTATGTATTTATATAACATCTATAGCAAATTCGCTTCACTGGACTGCGAATAAAACGTGTACCGTTGAAACGTTCGAGAAAGGATTCACTATAATGAAAACAGCTGCACAAACTATGATGTGTTTTGTATTAAGGTGTTGTGAATGATAAACTAGCGTGGTCATCTGGTGGAATTATATAGCGCACATCTGTCACAAACGTTTTGAAAAAAACTAAAAGAATGACTATCTTCGTCAGAGCTTTTTTTCCACTTAAATCACCGAAAGTCGATTAATACCAACTTATTGAATGTGGTGAGCATGTCAGTTCTGGTTGTCTAAAAAACTTGCAATTTAACGTAAGAAAAACGACAAATGTTTAACACAAAGATTGTACCAACCTAGCAAAATATACTTTTATCTTTTTTGACAGGATGTTCAAACCAATCGCCAATCGCGTCCAATTGCTTGTATATTTTGTAAACATCCCCTTTACCAACTTGATGCTATTTGAAGATGATATTAATATAATTAGAGAGATATCAATACCTGTCTAGTTTCAGTATTTTGTAACGATGGTAATTTCTTGAGTTTCATTTAATTTTATAGATAAATCTTTAATTGGCATGTCTGCTTAATAGTTTTGACATAGTTATTTGTTTATTGACAAATGCTAATGCGGTTAATGCCTGATTTTAATCTAATAAATCTAAAAACATTCACTTATATGTATTTTGTACAACCTATGTTTGTTCGTTATAACATGTGCATAAACCATTGTCATTGAATTATAATGTTGTATTGTGATAAGATAGTCTCTCGCACTCGCAACCTTAGACCTTTCATAATACATAAATGACATTAACTTTATGTTTTGTTGTTTTTGGGAGGTAACCCTCAAATACTCAATTAGAAAAAATACAATTTGGGTTGATCAGCGTATGTGTTATCTATCTTAAACCAATGACAAAATTATAGTATTGAACGCAATAATCAATCGAAAAAAGAGGTGTTCTGTTTAGTTGTTACACATTACTTTCGCATGGCATGTCCGCTTATTCCAACGATGGCTTTGCGAACACTCATATTATTTGCCCAGAAAACAAGTGGTAGGGTTGTGAGCAGTTACCCATGCTAGCGGGAGACATAATAAGGTATAGTGATTTGAACTCAAAACAAATGTATCACCAATCTAATAGTTCGTCTAACGCGTTAATGTGCTTGTTGTTGCATTACATGCTAAAATGTTAACATTGCTTTTATTGAGGAATAAATACCCTAATGAAATAAACACCTTTTAAGTGTTTTTCGATTTTGGATGTGCTTGTTATCTGCATTAAACACCACAAATTAAAGTTGAGGTCAGTTATATATCAAAAAAAGTACATGGATGTAAAGTTGAGTTATTTTCCAATCATAATTCGAAATTTCACGAAAGTTCTATTTCATACTTAAAAGAAAACAGTATAATGTATGCTGTGTGTAATAACTTTTTTGTGTGTGAGCTAGTTATGAAATCCCATTACATTTCTGTATCGTATACGAATGTCATACAAACTTTTATGAACTATCTTTAGTCAACTAAAGTTTTTCTCTAAACAATTCGAGGAATATGTACATGAACAGTTTATGTTGACGAATCTCGTTTATTTCGCATTCCTAAGCATGTCATGATAACGATCATAATAACATGCACTCTACACTAGGGGCAAAACACGAGACAATTTCCTGAATAAGTGATGCATTCGATATAAGCCATAGTTTTACGCTATTAATTGAGTTTATATTAATTAATTTCCTTGAACTTTATTGCTAACGTCTGTGTAAATGATACTTGCTAATTGAAATCAATTGTTGGCCATAATGAAATATTGATTTCATGACGAAGGGAAGGTTATGACATCATTACATTTCTAGCGGAAATTAATCATTATATAAATTGTTTCCCGAGAACGGAAATGTGCAATTCTTTAAAAGACAGTACCTAACCAAATGAAACAGAAGAAACACGCCACATTTCTCAAAACCATTTCTGTAAATTCATAAAACAATTCTGAACGGAGGTATGCTACATATAAAATCCGCCTAGGAAAACAGGAATTAATGATATATTTATAGGTATGTATTTTTTTGGTAATTTTTTATTCGGTATGAAATTAGTTGTTAAAAATTTATATTAAATGCACATGTAAAAAATTTAATTTATGAAAATTGAAATGAAGGACAATATAAACAAGATGAAAAATAAAAATCATAAACTAAACACCAATATACTGCCTGTCTTCAAAAGGTTGACATATATATATATATATATATATATATGCAATGTTTTATATATTAATGTTAAGTTAAAGATGAAAACAATTGCCATGAAAATGAATGTTAAATACATTTTCTAGCTACCAGTACAATAGTTGTTTCTGTGCGAGTTGTGTTAGGATACAATAGAATAACAGTCAGTGAAATTCCTTACACTTTATTTGAACGTTGAATATAGGAATTGGAATACTGGTGTGGGAATGTATGATTATTCGTAATGCTAAATACCACTTGATGTTGTATATATTGATCTTTATTTACATTTGTAGCTTATACACAAAATATATTTGCTTTTTATTTAACATGTTCACTTCACTACAGTACTGGACGGATTCATAGTTAAAGTTTGTATCCGTTGTTACGTATTGCAATTTAGTTGCACTACGTGTGTACAACCCAGTTGGTGCTCCTCTTAAAAAAAGACACTTTTTTGTTTACAATTAATCTTTTGTTGTATTATCTTTTTCTTCAGAAATGTGGCGTTTCACATTATTAAATATTGAGGAAAATACTTTTATTAAACCAGTAACACAAAATTCTTCACCAAACATTTCTTTGATGTTAAAATCGCTTTGTTAATCCTCGTAACTTACCGGTTTTAATTTAATATATCACCCATCTAAGGTACACAAATAGTAATTTAGTTAGATATGACTGTTCTGATTGATCGCTTCATTTTTTCAGTAATCCAAACGAGATCTTTTCCTTAGTTATGCGTTTGTGGTAAACATTCGTTTCTATTGTTCGGACCCAACACTTTCCTGGAACTGTTTATGTAAATATTCTTTATTTTTTAAACGGTAACATTTTCCAGGAATACATGCAGGTTAAGTACCTCACTGTACATTTATAACGGTGTTGAGAAATAACAAAGATTAAGAGAATGCGTTGTTTTGCTTTTGTTAATTTAATAAGTTTGTCAGCAATAACGACATGTGGGTACATTAATTATTTGCCCTTAATGGCATTCACTTTTGAACAATATGAATGGGTATTGACGTCATTTTTCATTAGACATATAAATTGTGACGTAGTCACACTCCTTGATCTTTGGTTAAGTTTTTAATTAAGAAAATCAACACAGATTGCATCACTTGATTCATTCGTACTCCATACAATATCTTGGGGCTAAGACTGTATCTTGTTTTGTTTACTGTAAAAACTGACAAATTGTTATTCTTATTGACAGCGCTTTAATAACTGTGCCTGTTTAATGTGTGAGAATGTGATGGCAAGTGCATTTATTTACAAAGTTACTTGTCAATGGTGATGTTTTACCGCCCGAGTTTTACTATTGAACGTACTTATTCGAAAATGTTTCTGCATACAAGTATTTGCTATTATTATACAATCGTCCGACAACCGCCCGGTGGTTCAGTTTCAGATGCAAGAATGGTTATTTTATTTGAACTTTTAGGCTTATGACAAGACCCTTGAATTCAAAAATAGTTTTATCGGACAATTATTATTAAAGAAAAAACACGCAGTAAACGAAATTGTATTACTCCATTTCTATACGTCGTTATACGTCTGCATTAGCAATCTTAAAGCGGAATTAACTTATTGTGAATTACGCTATACGTTGCATACAATTTACGAAAAATACCTGACTGCATACCAAATGTGGGTTATGATTGTACTTTGAATTACGCATCTGTTTTTAAAGTTACGGCTGTTTGATGTGTTTCAACATTTGTTCTGCATATGCTTTTTTGCTTTTATAAAGTGTGTTGCAATCTGTTAAAACAAATACACGTTTATTATAAATAAAAAACTAGACGTCAATATATTTTCAATTTCGTAAAGTGTCACACATTGCGAGTCAATACCATGTTGTCCTAAAATGAAGAGAAATTGATGCATTATTCGACCAATAATCATGACGCATTTCTTATAAAAATAAATATAACTGATTGTTCTCGTTAACCGTATTGAAGTATGCTATTATTACGCAAACGCGATTTACGATATCATAGTAAACCGTCGGATATTCCACTAATTATCGCCTCATCGTTTCGCTTATCATCCCTAGATAATTGATATTGCCTGACAGGCATAAAAGATTCCAAGCTATAGCAATTATTATCGGACCCGATTTTGTTTCAAATACAATCAATGATGGACTTTGCAAACCTTTTCGAACATTTTTAGTAATTTCAGTGAACTATTGTTTGGAAATACAATACATGATGAACTGCTCTTTAAATGGCGTTATTTTGTTTACTTTAGTGCATATCAATACGTCTATCGATATTGTGGGAATGAACTTAGTTCCGTCGCGAGTGTTACAACTAATGACAATTCTTAAGTACATACATGTATCAGCGTAAGTCTTCAGGGATTGCTTTATGTTCTATTACTCATTGTAATTTAATATTACGCATATCAATATATATTGAACTGACTTTCAAGAATCGCCTTTGACAAGTATTATATTTCATTTTGACAGTAGAATGAGAAAACAATAATACAGTTCCATTTGGGTCTCAACTAGAGTGAGTAAACTACAAGTTATCGTTGATAATTATTTGTTGATGTTATAAAAAGTAGTTAATGACTCCAGTCTAAACATGTCAGCCGTAAATGACAAATCTATTTGATGAAATCGCTCTGAAAAATGCCAGTTATCTCCTCCGATCCTGATAATGTATCGATTTCGCTCGAAAAATAATAGTTAGTGCCACAGCCTGACCCTTTTATCAAGCAATTTTGACAGAAAGGCTGATTATTGTTTATGACAAAAGATATATATTTGCAACAAAACAAACATCGTCACATTAATGTTTTACCTTAAACAATGTGCTCTGTTTTTTTTTATGAAATGTTAAAATTGCATTAATAAAAAGTATAAGCTTTCAATTTATTTAGAATCAATTTGTTTTCATAAAGAAGTCAAGTTCTGACAATTTTAAAGATAAACCGTTGCCAACAATACAACAGGAATCAGAACTTATATGTTTTGCCATTTGTCATTTCGTGTGTATAAGCAAACTTAATGAGGCGCTGCATGCTTTTTTATTTAATTAATCGGATGCACTTATACCTCTTCATAAGGAAGGAGCATATAAGTTACTAGTTCTGTATAATTGTCCTCTAATGCGATGTGATCATACGACTTGCCAAACATAGCCGTAGTTAACGTTTTATATATAATTATAATAGTACATGTATATATCGATAATATTAACTAATTTTATCTTTTTGTTTCAAGATATGAGCTATAAAAACGATTATGCTTTGAATATTCTTGAATGATTTGATCCCGTTTTTAGTGACAAAACATGCGCGTATTAACGAAACGGGTTCGACAAGTGTCGAGACGCCAATTTTTAGGCATTTTGTCACAAATATAAAAGCAGATCGCTAAACATATGTTGATGAGCAATCATATTTTAATAATAACTCAAGTATACAGTGTTACAAATGCAAAACGACGGAATAATGTGTATTGTTCCTGTTGTTTTCGTGAATCATTGTTAAAGCTCGATGATTGCTCATATTATGAATACAATGCATTACGCAATATAACCACATGGATATCCAAGGTTATTGCAATACTTATCTCGAGTGCGTGTTTCATAAATTGTGGTCTTACTATTTTACTTGAGCTCGCTTGTTTCCATGTTTAAACATATCAAATAAGGGCATTTAAATAAAAGAATAAGGTGTCCAAAACTGTAAAAACAAGTCCAATTAACAACACTGGAAACCTATTAAAACTCGCGTAGATTGTTAACTATAGTGCTCTGCCTTCTAGGTTTAGTAAAAAAAAAATGCGCAAATACCATTAACAGGTCAGTGTATATACTTTTTACTATCAATAATTCCAGCTTCAATACATCTCCACGTAACTTTATATCACACTTATTATCTGCCAATGCACGTATTTCCATTTCAGCGGCGGACGTATTCACATGTATAGAAACTTGCGGCGGTTTGCCAATACACTATTCTTGTATAACAATACATTGGTTCTTTACAGCTTCATTTACAGATGTATATAGAGGCGAATGTAAAACGAAATAACACCTTAAAAAAGTTATCATTATCTATGCTCAACTTATATGTGAATTAATGGCAGTGTAAAATATTCGTCAGGGGAGATGTGATAACATGTGTTGTGTAACAGATATAACTTTTGTTTGAGCATTGATATCTTTCTTTTGGTCGTTTCGAACTTAAGTTCATTGACAAACTCACATAAAATAATATTACATGTATATGCATGTTAATTGCTTTTTTGTCATAAGTATATTTACAATCGCCATATAGCATATATATATCAACAATTGCATGTATTCATCCTAAGGCAATATAATTCATCTTTAATAAATCCATCTCTTCCTAATATATACGTACATTTACTTTGTCATTTTATTACGTTATGAAGTATAACACTGACCACAATATTTACAGAGGGCACACATTTAGTAATTAAATTTACACGCTCGTTTTACAGCATAAGACAGAATAGATTTCTGTTTGCAACATATCGAACCGGTTGTTAAGAAAAACATTAGTTATTTAAGTATATATAAATATGTAATATTTCTTAATTTTTAAAAACAATTTGAATAAACTTGTAGCTTTGGTCACAAGCTTTGCGGTCAACAATTCATTTTAACAAGGTAAATAATATGTTACGCAATATACAAGCTTTATAAGGCCCATATATGTACCACTGAAATGTTAGTATAAATGTAACCTTTGAGCAACGGACATGGTCTTGGATCACGAAGTTGACAAATATTGAGAATGTTTGGCATGTTTGGCAAGTTACATAAACGGATTAAAAATAACAATTTACACCAATTAATGCGTATACTATCAAATCCAAAAACAATTTAATAATCACATCATTTCATAGTAGTCGAAATATGATGCTACATTGAACAGTATTAAGCAATTGCCAAAACATACCACGGAAGTTTGACATCTTTTGTTGTCACTGATCACTACCGTCCTCGAGTTCCTAAAGAATAAAATGCAGGAACGTTAACATGTATGTACGAATCTAACACAGTAAATTACCCTCAAGCGATATTGTCACACAAAGGTTTAAACAAATTTACATAATTCGCATGTGATTCCTTTTGGCACCTCACGAAATGTTTATAACAATTTCACACCCACTTTCATCAATTTTTTTAATGATATTGCTTATGAAGTTGTACATCATAAATAATTAAACAGGCATCGACTTTACTGAGATAGTTCGATCCGCACTTATATCAAGTTCGTTATACAAATCCCTCTATTGATTTTGATTACCTTATTTGAAAATGTTTATTCGTATGTGTTTGAAACATTATAGACCTGGGGAATTATTTTGGTCTCATTAATTTTATCATTAGAGTAATTGTTTACTTCTAGGCTACGCATCTACAGTTCAATTGAAATCCAAAGCCGGGAGTCTTTGAATGTCAGTGTAATATCGGAGAAGATCTCTGGTGTTTTGAAGACAAACGGCATAACAAAAATGTAAGTATAAAGCCTTCTTATTAAGTTCAATAGAATCACACCTCATTATAAATGCAATGCATAACTTGTCGATCGCTTACAACATATTCAATCAAACTATGCGTTAGGTCAGTTGTCCCATCATAAAGTAGGTTATAGGAGAACAAAAACGATTACATATTCATGCATATTCATGAAATACGAGCTGAAATTTGCGAACTACGTTATCTACGCGACGTAAGATGATATGTCATTTCTGCGTTTGCACTAACGTTTTTTCGAGCTTCTAAAAATGGATATTACTGTCAGATATTTTTAATTCAGAAATATTTCGCTGACTTCTGGCTCAACCAATGAAATCACGTAATTTGTAAATAATATAGTATATTATGAACGCTTTCATGCGTTTAATGTATAATAAATATTGTGAACTGAAAGTTACTACTAACACCGTGCTGACATTTGGAGACAATATTACATCAACATAATACTGTCACGAAATAGTATGTGAACTTGATGTTAACGGTATATTAAACACAGCACGATTCGGTTTACATTTAATTAATTAATTCAATTATATTATCATTATTGAGTATTATTACTGACCACTTCCATCAAAGTTTAATTGACCTTTTTTGCAACTGCATTGATAGTATATCAGTTTGAAGGGTATTCATATTTTACCGGCATTGAATCTTATGTATCGTAATACGATATCGATGTGATAAACATGTTGGAAATGGCTATTTTAGAGGCATCAACTTGTTATTTCACGAAACTGATAAATATTTATTAATTTTCCTCTCCAGTAATGAAGTTGAACAACAAATGTAAATATCAACTTCGATATGGAATACACCGATTATTACGTTGTACAATCAATTGCAGACTGATAGAATTATTTCAATGTGTATGACATAACTGCATATAATTGTGTGCTCTCTTTTGCAGATAATTGCCCCAGAGGACACATGACAATTTTTTCAAATATCGGAGTTCGAAAAGGTTGATAGGTTCAGAATTAACTAAACGCATTAATAACCGTGCATTTTCTAGAAGATTAAATTACTTGACTACTCGGTCTCAGCGTCAAAATTGATCAAACGGATTGACAAACACTTAACCTAAATCGTAAACTGGTGTTAAATACATTCAAAACAATATAGGAATAGATATATTGACTAGGTGAACGACTCTATGGACTTAACTTAAGTATTTAAAGTAAGATATTCCGAATGTCTAATCAAACGGGAAGTGAATATTATGAACAGCTAGGTCTGTACAAGGCGGGTGTCCTCATCTGGAAGGTGGTACCACCTATACTCATCTTGCTGGGAACCATCGGGAACAGTCTCTCAATCCTGGTCCTCACTCGTCGCTCCATCCGGGTCTCCACTACTGCACTTTTCTTGACGGTTCTTGCGTGCTCGGACTTACTTGTTCTGTATTCGGGCCTTCTGAGACAGTGGTTGATATATTTGTTTACTACTGATGTTCGACAAGTTAGTGAGGCGGGATGTAAGATTAACATATGGTTGGTGTATAGTTCTCTGGATTTTTCCGCCTGGATTCTTATCATTGTGACATTGGAACGAGTGGTTTCTGCTTGGCTCCCACATCGCGCTAGGACAATGTGTACAAAAAACAACGCAGTTGCCTTTCTGATAGCAGTAGGCGTGTTCGTATTAGCTATAAATTCGCATATTTTATACGGCATGGTGTTTAAAATTGACAAAGAAACCAATCAAACTGTTATGTGCGGAGTAATAGATCAAAGCTACACATATTTTTTCAACAAGGTCTGGCCGTGGATTGACTTGTGTATGTTCTGCGCGATCCCCTTTTCAGTTATAATGATTGGAAATGCTTTGATATTGTTCAAAGTATTTCAAAGTAAGAAGAAAAGTAAATCGACTGTTGCTCCTGCGCAATTATCGAGAGCACGTGACCACCAACTGGTAAGTCGTAATGGAAAACAGTCGTCAATGACAGCAATGCTTTTCACACTAAATATGGTTTTCCTAGTGAGCACTTCGCCAGTAAGTATATATAACATCGGCTATGCGTACTGGGTTGAAGGCGCATACAATGCTAAAATTGCGGCACTTGAATTCTGGTGGGCAGTTGTAAATATGTTTATGTACACTAACAATTCCATAAACTTCTTACTTTATTGTCTCAGTGGAACCAAATTCAGAAAGGAAGTTATTCGTTTGGTTATGTGTTGTAAAGGCTCCCGAGTGAATGACTCAAATCTGGCACAAAGCAATTACACGAGAACTCGATTTGACCATCCATCACAAATACCGGAAGAAACCGCGAGCCATTCGCAAACATTACAGAATGGAATAGCTGGTAATAGTAAGAATAACGAATTACGTCACAACGGGAATACCAGTCCTAATCATCTGCGACCGACTACAGCGTTTCAGCTAGACAAAATGTAGGTTCCTGGATAAGTAAAACTGATATTGACCATTGACATCTGATTTAAAATAAGTAGTATGTAATATGCCTTTTTTAATTATTAACACGTTTAATAACTGTTTCACTGACATTTCGATAAAATGGTGTTTTTGTTTAATTATTTTATGAATGCAAAACCTAAGAAATATCCTACATACCACATTATTATTTGAATTTCATCATTTCAAAATCAATGTATATACAACGTTCATGGCTATTTTGAAAAACCAGCCTACACCATTCTTGTATTCATATTTAATAAATAATATTGAATATAAACATGCTCATCGCAATACAGATTTCAGTATGTTCACTATCAGTATATATTACTTTATTTTCGATACATTTTGTTACAACTTGTACCTTTGACATGTGTATACAAATAACACAGTGACAGTAAATCGCTAATAATTCGTTATGTGACGTGTTTACATCACATTTTACAAAGCCTTAATAATCAACCCAATGCTCACTCTAGTACTTTGCCGAGAAAGTCAAAGAATTGCCATCATATAAGCATGATAGCTTGCAAATTTGGTAAGATAATGAATTGTACTGTTTTGCGTTCCATCTAATGACGATAATTATCTATTCAACAGGGTTACAATGAATATAATGTATATAATGTTTACACTAATCTCGCGTTTACAAATTGTGCGAAATAGTGGAAAAAATAATTAGAATAACCCGCATACGCTCCTCGGGCTTTTCACCTATTACAATGCCACTGACAAGCGAATATAGCAAAAAGAGAACAGTCTCATTAGTATATTCTTGACATCTTCTTTTTCAGATCTATAATGGAAACATCATAATGCGTAATGATTTTGGGTGCTATAAAGAAAAGTCTGAAGAAAAAACGGTTGAGATGAATGCCCTCACATATAAAGTCAGTTACATTTTTTAGCATTTACAAAGCGATGAATGTTAACAAAGCAACAGTAGATTTAAGTGTAAGGTCGATGACTATCAAGTAAGAATATTAACATTTGTTAACAACCGAAACTATTCAATTCATGTGATGGTGTAAGGATGAATTTCGACCAAATGTATGCTATTAACACATCTTGACACTCGAAAATATTATTCAAAGGACATTCAAATGAATGTCGGGATGAAGTTGAAATAAAAGTGTGACATAAAAGAAAATTTGTTTATATCTGTCACATAGTCCTTTAAATATTTATCACTTACATTGAGATTGTCAATTGTTAATGTTGTAAAATACTATTAAATGTTCACATGTCAGCAAATTCAGTATCGCTATAACCCGATTCCCCGTGAAAACAAAGACAGATATGTAAGGATCGTTCAATATTTACTGTAAAACATAGAAATTGTATTCCAGTTTTGTCCATAAATGAATGTTAGCGCATTTCCAAAATGAGTGCTGAATTGTTCCATAAACTGATTGGCAAAACTTGCACAAACTACACTCTTTCAGTTCGCATTTTCTTAAAGCCCGAAAAACACTCAAAATCAATGAATATTTCGTAAAATAATTTGTACAATAAAGTTAACCCATAAAACAATCAGAGTTCCTTATAGCAATAGCCAACATGAGACCTTATATTGAAAATTACGCAGACATGTAGCAATTGTTTACTTAAATGAAGTTGTATATATTATTCTCAAGTCGGCATTTTCATTTAGGTTCAATTGTGTTTTTCCATTTTATTGAATTACTGTTGTCATTTGTATTTTGTGATTTTTGTTGTATAATATAAATTGTTTCGTTTATTTGTTTGGTATTCTCTATTACATTACAAAAACATTTTTTCTGGCACTGTAACTGTATTAATTCCTTGCGTACGCAATATTGTTTTACATGTATTTTCGTTTGGAATCGCGGATAATAGTAAATAATATTTAAAATAATTCGTGTGGATTTATGTTATATAAGTATTGCAGTTCACTAAACGTATAATATGTATTTCGTTGATACTTATATAAATTCCAAATTGTTTTAATACCATTGTTATACCAGTTTACTAGAAAGATGGATTTGTTATTTTTTTGTATATGTTTGTTGTTCCATATAACGCGATGACATGAATTAATATTCTTTTGTAAACTATTATATTGGTTTGTGATGGTTTGCCATGCGGTTAGCATATTATTCAAGAATAAATGGTCTTTTATAACGATTTTTTTTATTATAACTTCATCTCAGTTGCATTCAAATATAAGAATGGTTCCCACGTTTTTTAGTTTTTCGTGTAGCAGGAATGTCCATTTGCCATGTTTGTTATATCTAAGAATCGTTCAACTGAGCCCACTTTAAAGGCGTTCAAAAAGCAATACAAGTCCTTAAGCTATTCGTCTCCATTTTCATACGTTTGAATTAAGCATTTTAATTTTGTCGGGCTTATCATCCCATCTAATACTCCCTTTGTTTGATTTGGGACAACTGAAAATGGATAACTTTGATAATGCAAAAGGTTTTTATAACAGTAATCTTGCCTATTAAAGTGAGTTTTCTATGTTAACACTGTTTTAAGCAGGCTTCAAATTCTTTGATTTTCGGCAGTAGGTTTTTTTTTCAACATTTAGTTTATGTTAATTGTAAAAAATAATTTCTAACGTTTAAGCCCCATCAGATGTCCAAATAAATGGATGTTCGTTACAATATTCAAATTATGAGTTTTTCAGAGATCCAGTTCTCATTACTGTAGAATTTGATGAGTTTAGGTTAAGTCCTGATATAATGCTATAGAAAAGAAGGGTTTCCACTAGTGCTGATCCATCATTAACAAAACAGTTGCATTGTCCGCACAGAAAAACATAGCAAAATATATATACCACGCAAACAATTTAAGGAAAGAACTTATATGTGGTTAATTGATCAATGAATTTACCCATCACAAACTCTTGAAGTTATTTTCATAGACTTACTATTATGCCCATCTTTTTAATATCAAGTATAATCTTGTCATATAATACACTTTGTATACGTACATACTTGTGTATGTTTGAAGTATACGTTCGTTTCATATTTACATATTTTGAATAATGTATACTTTTTGTTAACGCATGTATTGTACAGCACTTTTGGAACTCTGTCACACTATTTATTACTTTGTTTAAATTATTGATTAAAATCTTTAAGAATTTTTGTATATTTCAGAATCATATCCACACTAAAGTTTAGCATTCAATCAATTAATAAATACTTTCATTTTTCATATGTCACACTATTAATACATGTCAATACGATAAACATTTGCTTCCTCCTTTATCAATTAATAAATACAGTCATCTGAGCCAGAAGTATTTCTATATTCAGTTTTGCAGGCTAGAAGCTTTATTGTAAGCTTTATTGCTAAAATAAATGATGCTGTTGGTTTGTTTGTTGTTTGTTAAAATGGACTAGAATCAGTATTCGAAATTGCATCGTATCTTGAATTTGTTGTAAATAACCGGTATGATAATACTATAACTAAATTACATGTTTCGTGTCACAAATGTTTAATTGAAGTGGGAGGGCACCAAAACATTCCTTAGTAGTATAGCTCCCGTCCAAGTATAACAACAGTTTATAAATTTCCTGAAAAATTCAAACAAAAACGTGTTAAGAAAACTAGCCATGTCTTTTTTAAAATGCTTTAAAATAAGAGAAAAAGTTATGTATATTAAGTATCAAAATGATGTATTTTCAAGTGCTTTTCAAAAACAAGTTTAGAATAATATAAAAGTGTTTGCAATTGTTAGAATACGTTTTACATTATGAAGTAACTTTGTATTTTTTAACCTCATCCATATGACATTCTCACAAAACACGTGTATTTCCTGTCTATTAAAACGGATTTTCCTTGCAATGATGTATGTTTTGTTTTAACATTAAACGCATGTTGATATTGTTTATATGTGAGTAATATAGTTATATATTGATAAGTAAAAAGACTTTGTTCGGTTCTGTTCAAATATCTCGAACAACGTTTGTTTGATTCGATCACAAACATCGCAGCTCTTTTCTCTGTCATTAATATTTTATGTTATTATAAGCATTAAACAATCTCTTTACAAAACGATTGATTCATCTTTTAAGTTCACCCCTTGACAACGGGTCCATCTTCAAAACTACATTTACTGCAGTCAGTTAAACATGATAGGCTTTCATTAATTTGAGTACGGGTTCTTAAAATTTAATAGTACCGAAAGTGAGATCTACCTTGCATATTATTAAATACCTAAGTACATGTATATAGCTGACATCTTTTCCGACACAATTTATTTGTGTTGTTATTCAGTTGAAGCATGCCCCGACTACAAAAAATGGTGAATCAAGACTGATACTTATGACGTTAAGAAGATTCAATTTGTAATACTTGTTTCTGTACAAGTCGGCATTTTTATTAATTTACAAGCTTTCCATTGATTGGGCTGTGCAACTGTTTACTGTAGCTAAGTCAGGAACGGTAGATATGGAAATTGTTCATATCTTGTATTCAAAGTATGATATAAAAAATAATTTAAAATAATTTGACAAAGCTAACACACGCTCATTACAGGTGAAAGTGTGTAAATGTTTGAGTTGAGTTTAAAAGTGTTCCGGCTGGCTTAAATCGCATAATTGTTGTCAATGTTTGAGGTAAGATTAATAAAGTCGCTGCTGGTTGTAAATGCTAATTTGTTTTTAACGTTAACTGTAAGAATAACAAAGTAGCTGTGGGTTTTAATTGCGTTTTTGTTGTAAACGTTTAAAGTTAGATTAATAGTGGCTTCTGTTGATTTAAAAGAAATCATTAATCTTTCAAAATGTATATAAAATGCGAATTGTTTACGGAACNAATATATATAATGCGAATTGTTTACGGAACAATTTAGCAATGTTTTCACCAAATGTGATGAGTAATAATCAATATGAATGTTAAAATGAAACTAATTATGTAGAACAATGTACCCTTTGTCTCATTATTTTATTAACAACTATCATTATCGATGTTAAAAGGACATATCGTATGTTATGAATCAGTAAAATATATTTTTAACTTTTCCATTACATATTTTTTTATAATTATTACCTAATTTCATTATAATTATCACCCATGTCGTTACACTTGTGTATTATATATCATGCATTTGGCTAAAAAGCAATTTCATTATTAAGGGCTAATACATGCTTTGTTGTTGATATAAATTTGCTTAGTTATTTGAAAAATGTGATTTGTTTAAATAGCATATACTCTTTATTTCCACTTTCCAGTGATTAAACATACATTCAAAATAATTCAAATATTCAATCATATATATAAACGTAAAGTAAAGTTATATACTATTTACATAAACATTATATACATCTGAATAGTATCTATAGTAAGATTTATTAAAAGTCTGTTTATTTTTTTACACAATATAGTTAAGCCGTTTAAAATTACATTATTTCCGATAGACACATTTATTATCCATTAGACGTGTTAAGCTATACATTTGTTTGAGTTATTGAGTGATCATATTTGAGAAAATACCAATGCCATGTTACTATTTAGAACCTGAACAACAATTATATTATCGTAATAAAACAATTATTTCCATTTAAATATACAAGTGCATAAGGGTGGATGCAAGATGAGTAACGTTTTATTGGAGCCGTATTGGCCGACTTTAATTATTCTACGTTTTGCATTTATTAATGGCATTGGCAAGCAGATTATTATAAAGCATTTATTAAAAGATTAACGGGTTTTAAAAAGAATTTCTCTCCTGGTAATGTCTTCAAAGTGGTATTAGTCCTATAAATTAAGACCAATGACAGCAAAAAAGTGGTGTTTGGTCGGATTGAATACACGCGATTTTTATTCTGAACTTTGAAACGAGTACTAGGCATTTATTTCCTCTTGTCAATCAGGAATATGTTCAGACGTTGTGGTTTGTGTGGTCAATTTAATATCGATCCGATGTTTATTTATAGATGAGTTTCTCATTCCAATGTTAAGCGATTATATTTATATAATACATATATTCATTGATTATTCCAAATTACAATTTACAATTGGATTCCATTTACAATTAGTGATTTATACTGTCTCTTGAGCTTCATTTTCATTAATTGTCAATAAATATTGACTAAGTATACTTCTAACTTATCACAAATCTCTTTTACAAAAAGCATAGTCATAGTTTGCTATAATTATATTATTTCATTGTTAAATTGCCGCTAACTGGGCAAATTGAAATATAGACATGTGTTCTTTCATTGAGACCGACTGTCGACGTTTTGCGCAACCTTTTATAATCAATTTTGAAATCCGGTATAAACAAATGATCCCTTTTTATCCATAAGTGTATAATTGGGTCCTTATCTGAAGATAACAAGTGGCACTTACGAATTAATTAAGTAAGACACGATACATTGTCTATGCAACTGCCTTTATATGTTTGTATTATAAAACAAAATATGACCCATTTATAAACGTAATTAAACTAACTTAGATAGCGCGTAAATATGTTTAATCAACAATACAAGGACAATAGCTCTACGGCTAACAGTCTCTGAAGACTGATCTATGACATCATTAACGATACGTACGGGGATACGTTTTACCTCATCCGCATAACACAAATCACACAAGTGATGTATTACATATAGCAAAAAAATAAAACTCCAGAAACTCTTATTAATTTCGTCATATACACATTTCACAGATATATTGTTTATAATGAGAACGAATTACCCCTCGCGATCCGCAGGTTACCCTAGCTTTCGACTGACGCGGAAATCGTTTTCAAAAGCAATTTTCGAAACATAATTGACTCGATTTATATTAATATCAACGCTTATTTTACCATAAGTGTATTAAGTATTTAACCGCGGGGTTCTTCGAACAAGACGTGTAGCTAATAAAGTACTTTGGCATACCCTGATATTTGACTTAACCTATTAACTACTGTTGTAAGCTTGTTAACTAATGCATCAACCAAAGACAAGGTATACAATATTGAAAGACAATGTATACAATATTTACTTTTAAGTACACGTATTAAATTAAAGATTTTATAATATAAATACATGTACGAAAGGAGCTTGAACTTGTATTAAGTAATTTCAGAAGTGTGTGCTATAATTTAAATCAAGACGCCGAACATCTTTTTCGAAAGTCATTTCGTATTGCATAATATTGCATATCAATGATCGATATCAGACAGAACTTAAAGTCACTCACATGCTAGACATGTATTAAACTAAAAGAAGACTAACGTGTAGGCACATGCTTTTGGACAAGTACGAGACTTCTTGTTGAAATAATGTGCATCTTAGCGTTCTACATTGACAAATGGTATACACACTTGTTCCTAAATGCCTGTATTCACTACGAATCTAATTTTAAGTTAACATTGTCTTTGTTCGTACTAGTGGGTAGCCAATTTCATCTTAATTACAGGATCTGATTCAAAGCAACAATAAACTTACTTACGGTTAATATCAAAGTAAAGAAGCAACTTATTACATACATGCATACGCACATTTGTTAATGCATATAGAACTGTCCTCCCTGAGCTTCGTGTGTCATCCGCACAGGTAAGTCCGGGTCTTTCTTTAACTGTATAATTATGTTGATTAGATACTGCTTTGAAAAAACAACATGTACCAAAGCCGACAATTGCCGTTCCGCTGAAGTCTAATCACTTACAAAAATAGCAACATATAAAAGTTCATTGTCAGTATTTACAAATGAACTGGGTCCGTTATGTTGGATGGTTTAGTTATTAAAGAGGTCCATAAACATACCCTAAACTAAACACTGCTTATGCCCTAGCAACCGACATGTTACTGCTACCGGACGGTGTCTATTTGAGCACAAGTCCGACTATGTCTATCAAACATCTGGTTTAATAAAGTGATGTAAGTTGAAACTACTAAGAATCGATAGCGCATGTCGAGGTTAAATGACTTATTAACACAAAACTGAAAACGGAATCAAGTAGTATCAAATAGCCAGATAATTGACATGGGCATTAGTCTTACGAATTGTGTTCTACACTTCTTAACACACTCTGATTTAAAGGGCGACGGGATTGGCATCTGTCTTGTTCCGGTGGTGCTTTGAAAAGGAACGACGATCCGAAGGGCAGGTCGACTAGCAGTTTTTTTAACCTGTTTGTATTGAATTTTATATGCAATAATGTCACAATCCGTCCGTCCAATTCACGTATCAAACGCAGGGATGCCATGCTGCCATCGGCTTGTGGCCGGCCGGAGTTAAATTTGAAACTGCTTTTTCCGAAACATCTTTTTTCCATAAACCTTACAGAAGTGTTTCATTCTCAGTTTGACTACACACAAAATATAGACGTTTCATCAAAAATGAAAAGTTTATCTTACATTATCTAACATTTTATGGAATTGTCAGCAAACAGTGACTTCATTTTATTTATGTTGTCAGAAATATCAATAATTATTTTTTTTTATAACAATTGTGTGTTCCATAGTACTATAATAACTCAAATTGATGGCCTTTACTAAGCTGATGTCTGATAAAATTACAATACCTTATAAATTGGCATTTGATTTGGCGTTTATTTTTTAATTGCAAAATAAGGTGAAATGCAAATACTAAAAGCTTGTATGAAATGACTAATGTAAACGTTGCCTATCAAAGGTATTTACCATAAATCAAATACAAGATCATTCGAATGATTTAACGCTATCTTTCCTTTATCAACAGTTTAAATAGATATACTTATCCAACATTTATTTCAATACGATTTTACTTCTACTGATTTATCCGCGTTCGCGAAAAGAGCCAAGGGGTTTTGTTACTCAAAACAATCAAAATAAATATGTAACGAATGATTTATGTGTTATCAATCTCTGAATAGCTCTTTTTTTATAAGTTTACATAAACCACTTTTGATTGAATAAAAAAGAATCGTTTCTGTTACGATAATTTCGTGGTAATATAGTATCTCAAATATGAAATTATATTTATAGTTTTGTTTATTTTAACAGTATGCAGACAAGGCATAGATGAAAAACAAATCCATTTGATCACACCTCGGGGTACAGGTTGTTTTTTCAATAAGGTGTTGTTATTAAATATATATAATGTAAAGTTATTATGTACATACCACTTTCACAAGTTGGAAAAATGTCCGTTTAAGTGCGTGTGTGTGTGTGTGCGCGTGTGCGTGCGTGCGCGTGTGTGTGTGTGTGTGGTGTGTGGTGTGTGTGTGTGTGTAAACGTATCTATATACCTACAACTCTTGATTAAGAAACTCACACCAACATCTTTGCTTACTATCTCCAAAATACTATGACACATCGTAAGACTCTTCTTCATATGTGTTAATAAGTACTAAGCACATAATGTGGATGTCATTTTTACAGTGCTAGAAATAGCAATTAAGTACTTTTCATCCTACAACTCAATGATTGTATAGAAGGAAACTGTGATTGTCGGATAAACGTGGTCTTTTCATTCCTTATAGCCTTTATCCAGCACCTACAATTCCCGACTATTTTTTTCCAGTACATTTGTGATATCAAACGT
Source organism: Dreissena rostriformis (assembly GCA_007657795.1). Classification (NCBI taxonomy): domain Eukaryota; kingdom Metazoa; phylum Mollusca; class Bivalvia; order Myida; family Dreissenidae; genus Dreissena; species Dreissena rostriformis. The sequence goes on from VMBQ01000101.1 coordinate 172,702, forward strand.
TTTTTTTTAAATCAATATTTTATGGAGGTAATAGAAAATGAATCATACATTTAATGCGCACAGTGTAAATCAATATTTAGTATTATAATAAAATCCGTAAGTTATCGATCCAAAAAGTGCACTGAATGCAAAACAATTTGCCAAACTGCACCCGCTTGTTTGCTGACGTAACATCTTGATTGTTTCATTAAGTTTTTTTACGTATTTGTGTTTTTTGATGGATTATAATTAAACAAGTTTAGAGATATATTATTCGAAGAATGAAACCGGTGAGATTTTATTTTAGATTTCTTTGTAATGAAGAATGTTCTCTTATAACGCATTTTTTTGTTGAACAGTTGACGGACTGAGAACAGTGCAAGTGACTCAAAAAATTGTTAATTCTAATTAATGTGGCGAATTTTTAGTTTAATTTTCCAAGGAAATTGACCTAAAATGTAAAAGGTTATTTTTCTTTGATGAACACGTTCTCCTTTGTTAGTTGATCGAATATTGTATATCCACAAAGAATAGGATGTTGACAACAACTGTTTTAAAATGGAAAAGAGCATTGCAATCAACAAATGTATAGCTTTTGTCATGTGCAGATTTTCAACTCACCATGGAAATGAACAAAACTTAACAAAAATATACATAGTGATTTTAATCCATACACAAACTATATGTTAACTTTATTTTACGAAATGTTTACGAAATATTCGTTGATTTTGAGTGTTTAATTACCAATATATGAATGAATAAATGCGGCTTCATGCTTGCCATGAATCAAACACCTCATTGTATAATAAAGGGTTTCTCCTGCTAGTGCTGCGGAAGTTGAACTTTTTGTGTATTTGAAGTAGGCGTTCACATGTTGAAAGTTGACAATGGAAGCCATTTTTGTTTTTGGTCTTTTGCTTTGGTAAAAAGAGAATTTAAGTTCAACAAAAGCTTCTGTGTTCTGCTTGAGTGTGCTACATCTGGAATGCTGAATAAATTTGAATCCAGGCATGTAGCAATATTTTGACTAGTTAATTTGCTTTTGAATGGGCTTGTTAAGGAATATGTTGAGGGCAGTAAGCGGAAAATATCACAAATTGAAATTACAACGCAATGTTAGTTAAGTTTAATTTAATCCCTTTTGGCTATTATATTAAACGCTAATATTTTGATTGTCTAACTCAAAGAAGAAAGTTTTTTATAAATAGTGTAGGGAAATTAGAATATTATGTTAGGGTTTGTGTTTACTTGAATTTATTCGACCCGTCTACGAATGGCTTATTCATTTCTCCACCTTTTTTCAACGTGTTGGATGAATTCGAGGTAGAAAATGACACTTACCTAATTTTCTCAGACTCTATATGCTGTGCAGTGACGTGTTTACAGATCTGACATGTTCATATTGTATTATGCAAAACGTCTGTTTGGTCCTTAAGAAAACATAAAGAATTGCCAACGTCGAACAACTAAAATGAGCCAAAGTCATACCAAATTATGCATGTATTGTATAATTTACGTTAGTTTAAATGTCATTAATAGTTCAGTATCCATACTATTGGTATGTAATATTTTTTACGATACTTTTAGGTAAACAATGTGCATGACATTAAAGATGGCAAACGATTAAATGATGTTAATTACACAATGCACACTATACCCAACAAGATACGCAGTTTTACGCGTACCCGGAACAATAACATGAGTATTCATTGAAAGGACAGTTTAATGTGACTCGGTGAGCACATATTTATAAAAATAAAAAACTAGAAAAGCAAATTATGCCGTTTTATGTAATGTTCGTGTGTTTTTTTTTAACTTTAAATTACAGCTGTTTGCTGTGTTTGTATTTCACCTCGAACACAAGCATGAACACCGTAGGAATGGCATTAACTTGCATCACCATTCTCATAAAACAGCACATGTATTTGCTTTTCTTTACGGTTTGATTAAGTGGTCGTGCTATAACTTCGGTTTATTGTTGATCATTTAGGTATGTGATTTTTTATTGCACTTAAAGTGCGTACTTTTTGCTCTATAATAATAGCAATTTGGTCTTTAACATGTTGTTATCGTGTCGATTCGAAATGTCGGCCAATCGGTAATGACCACACCGCGCAGTGCCGATTAATTGCCGACTATGCATTTTTAAATATGTAATTACTTCAATTAAAAATGTGCAATGTTCTTTAACTGTTTAATATTTAAGTTGCGATTATGATGCAATAATTGTTCATCACTATATTTATTAATATATATACATGTCGAAAGCAGCGAAAATAAAATAATCATGATCGAGATGTTGTTTTTTGTTTTATTTTGATCAAACTGTCGCTTTAAATTAAATCAAGTGAGAATGCTTTTCCGGAAAGACAATGTTCTTGGAAGGTTTTTTGTAGCTCATTTGAGCACCGCGTGACATGAGGCTTTGCATTTGTTATGTAATATATGGTCTTCTAAAATAAATTCATTCCCCTTGGGTAAAAACTTGCCAAGCCCCGGGTACGCAGTTTTACGTACATTTGTTTATAGGTTTAGATAGGGCAAACAAATCTATTTATCTGAATCCCCAAAGCCCACGGTTTTATATTTGGTATGAATCATCATCTAAATTCATTCAAGTCATGTCTACGAGGTAAAATGTGGTCACGCCCAAGGGGTTCCTAGTTTCATATTAACTTATATTGAACACTTTTTAAAATCTTGTATGTAAACACAAAGATATTTCCTTTTATATTTGGTATGTAACACCATCTTTATGTCCTGTACGAAGCATGTTCCAATAACGGCCAATTGTCAATGGTTCAAAGCTAAACACGCTCATGTTCACGACCAAAAAACTTAATCATGTCATATGCACTTTGATTTTAAAACCAAACGTTATATATTTTCGTTTTTACTAGTGTATAACTGGCTATATATA